>VZUA01036301.1:12061-28212 GCA_013401035.1 Horornis vulcanius | reverse complement strand
AAAAACTAGAAAATTAAGGGCTGACAGCATGGGAATAGGGATAGATGTAGAAAATGTTTGAATTCAAATACTAAAAAATGAGAGGTTTTTTTTAAACAAAAATGGAACAGTCTGTGTTTACATCATTTAAAATTATATGTTTCTTGGCTCAAGCTATTGTATTGTACCCCTGAAGCAGGCTAAGAACCTTCACTCAGCTACTGCTGTTGGGCTAAAAAGGCATAATTTGCTGAATGGTTGCAATTCACTTGTTTGATCATATGACTATTCAAACGGCAGTGCTTAGTAGCTGATACTCCTCCAAAATATATAAAAGCTGCCTGGTTCCAAGTCATAAGGTCGGTCTTCCCAGAAGTGGCAATTGCAAAACAGGCATTGACTGAATTGAATTTTGATTTCTACCTAAGAACCATAATGTCTGTCTTCCACTTATAATCTGCAGATGGATCTGTTTCAGTTTATATTTAAATGATTGTAGTTTTCAAAAGAAGCAGTAGGGAAAACCTCCAGAGGGGGCTTACATTTAAAATTGCGTGTGATGAATGGCTCTTTGAAGTTGTCCTGCACGGTTGTTAGTGTTTCAGATAATCACTGGTTCCTCTCTGTTTCACAACAGGGATATTCATTGTCAATGTGCCTTTGGAATACAACATCCTACTAAATGCGAGCAGTCCCACTCTGCTGGTGAAGCCGGTAGGACGCGCACATTTTGCCTTTGTCGATGGCCTGGATCCCTACACCCTGTATGAGATTAGAATACAAGCGTGCCAGAGTGGTAAGGCAATTTAAAACACTCATCTATGTGACTGGAAGGGATTTTCCAGGTAGATTCAAGTCTGCAAATCAGACAAAATTCTTTTACTTTGGATTAAAATGTTTACGTAGTAAAAAGAAAGCCTAGCACTGAATGAAGGATTAAATTTTTCTCCATGTATCATGCATGTATTTCTCTATATATTATGAATATATCAAATGGAGATTTAAAATATGTATTTTAGGTCATATGTGCCGCTTTATTAAAAGCTCTTCACAAGCAGCTAAAAGATCTTTGAAAATAGATGTACAGAACTGAATCAGTTCTGTAACTACTCACCAACAAGAAGTGGTGCTCATAAAGACAGGAGAGAAGAGCCCAAAAGTTAGAAGTTCCTTGACTTCAATGGAAATTTTCTGAAACCTATTGAAATAAATATTTCTAAAATGACAATTTTGAACCAATTTGCTCCTCACTCTCACTGCTGAAAATCAGGAGTAATTCATTGGTACAGTTGTGGTAATTTAAATGAGTATTTAACAATGAAATGAGGTGAAATGAGACACCATTTCCACCAGCAGCTTCCTTACTTGATGTTTGTTTGCTTTTAATGTATCTTTTTGTTGAGGAAAAAGCTCTTATCCCTACACAAACTTCTGTTTCTGTAGGTGGGTGTGGAGTGGGTGGTCAAACATATTCAAGAACTGCTGAAGCACCTCCCAGAGAAATGAGCCCACCTGTTGTTAAAGCAATTGGACCTGCACTCATAGAAGTGAAATGGGCACCACCCAGGAAACCAAATGGCATCATTACTAACTACTTTATCTACAGGTAAATGCCCTTATCACCTCAGATTCTTAGTCCTACTTAATGGCTCCTTTCTTTATTCCTTGATTTTTTGGTAGGTGAAAAACAATGTAGAAGTACATTAAAAAATACATATTACCTTTCAAATGCTAAGGTAAGAGACCGTGTGGAGAATATGAACTCAAAGAAGAATCATGTTCCTGAAATAAAAATTACAAAAAGCATGTTAAAGTACATTTCAAAAATTCAAGGGAACAAAAAAAATCCTTGAAAAGGTTTGTAGGATAGATACTTTCACTGTGCGTACCCAGACCACTAGGTACCAACTTCAATCTTCTCTGATAGACAATTGAGAATTTTGTAATGGAAACAGGAGGAATTCAGCAATTCTGAGACTTTTAAAAGCAGAAAAAGGTATCTAGGTTCCTAAACCAGATCAGTTTTCCAAGATAATTTATGTTCCTAAGTAAGTAATCTGGACAGTGATTACAGTGCATGTTTATTTACCTTGATGTTTGTATTCATGTGCCCTGTGTAGGTTGTTGAATGATGCATTCTCACTTCCTATGAGGAGTTTCTTAAGCCCTGTGTCAGGATTTTTCTGTACAGATATCTGTGTTTAGGGCAGTATTAAACTAGCAGAGTAGCTATCTCTGCTGTGCCTATTGACCCTTTGTTAAAAGCTCACTGAAGCAACCTTCTTGAATGGCTTCAGAAGTCAGAGAATATTAAACTCCAGCCATATATTTGAGAGGGATTTAAACTCTGAAGTTCCTGGGTTTTCCAACTCTTAAGTATGTGTGGCAAACACAAGCTGGGCTGATCCTAGCCTCCCACAAAGAGTTTGGGACTTTTTATTGTATTAAAGGTGTGGCTGAGAAGATGAGAAATCCAATTACCTTTTGGAATCCTCAGTGAAAACTAATATAAATTCACTTCTGCCTTAAAGATGTTAGTGGTCTCTAAAAATTCCTTCTGTCTTGAAATACCCTTTTGTTTGCCTTTTTTTAATTGTCTGATCAAAAAACCCAAGTACCTCCCCTGCATAAAGAGGAATAAAGTGTACGTTATAGCCCAAGACATGTCTTCACTCTGTTGGTTTTGTAAATAAAGCTGATGATTACCCCTGCTATTCCATGGCAACCATAGAAAGGGAAAACAGGAAATATAATGCAGAAAGCCTGCTTCAGTGAAAAATACTGTAAATTGAATTTGACAGCATTTGATGGCATTTGATTATTCTAGTCACAGCCAAACAATGATATAAAGAGTAATATGAAACAGAATGTGTTACTGCCTAGCAGACTCAAAAGCAATAAACCTTCCTCCAATGTGACACAATCACTTCACAATCATAATTGTAGCCTGTTTGATACCTCTGAGTACAGCAGAAGGGCACTGACTGACATAGATACATTTTGTTTTTTATTTAAAGTGAAATGAAAATGGCGCACTGGGGCTCCAGATACAATCGGTATATTCACCTACATAGGCATGAATCACTTGGCAGTTATTTCAGCTGAAGTTTAAATGTGCTTAGACAACAACAATATCAAATCTTTCTCAGATAGCTGCAAAAAATCAGAAATGGGATGTAAGCACATAGTTCTTTTTCATTTTGTAGCCACACATGGCCTTACATTGTTATAGCAGCAAGACTGCAGTATTTCTATGGGAGGTTATGGAATGTAATTTCTTCTTCAGTGTATGTGCCTCTTCCTTACTGCATCACCACCAAAATAAATTCATTTAACTCAAAACCTGGAATGCTTGGGGACCTAGTGTGTGTGTGCAGATCTCTGCATTAAAGTGGCAGGACTCGTGCTTTCCTCTAGCATCATAAAACAACTCCCAAGTTAGCAGCCATTTTCCTAGAAAACGAAAAAGTAAAATGTTATTTTATGATAGAGAAGATGGTGGGGTTTTTTGGTGGGTTTTTTTTGTTGTTGTTGTTTTTGTTTTATTAATAAAGTAGCTTTAAACAGTGATCTGAAGCTTTTAAAATTTTCTAGCAAGAACCACAACTTAGAAGAGCTTGTGAATGAGAAAAGATCTGGTTCATGTGATAATCATCTAATCTAGCTCTGTTCCCATTCATCATGACATAACATCACTCTGCCAACCACAGAAGTTTCTACTCCGAAAAAATAATAATATTATGAAAATGGATGATATATATTTGTTGCTGCATTTTAGTAAGTTATAGGTCACATGAGGTAATGAACAGCTCTCGACTGATTAACAGGGTCTGCTGTGTAGGAGGCACATGAGTTTCCCTTACAGACTTACTGCCTTTGTAAAATTAGAAGTATTTTGATTGGTAACTTCCTTAAGGGAGTGTCTGAATTTTTCTGTCAAACTGTCTATGTCTTGCCCAATAAGATTATATTATTTAGTATATATTTGTAAGGCTGAAATGTTGCTCTTGTTAGCTGAGAAGTCCTGAAAATAATGAAAATGTAGCAGAAAAATCAGGAGGCAATTTAAGACAAAAGACATGTCTCAATATCTGTCTTGACTTGCAGTGGAGAGGCTTCCAGACTGACTCTTTATGATTAATTCATTGCTTAACTGTGTACCCTTAACCATGAGTTGTACCCAAGACAGCTTCTGAGTAACATATGTTACTGGATGGTTTAATGTAGGAATCCCTATGGGTGGCTATGTCATTGAATACAAGAATTCCTGAAGGTTTTTATTTATACCTGTAATTGATCTAATACCCAATCTAGTCCTTTACATTCAATAACTTCAAATTGCTTCTGGGTGTTTTTTTTTCTTTTTTTTTTTTTTTTGCACCAGAACTCACGTTTAAAAAAAAAATACCCCAGATGAAAGCTACATTAGTGTAGATTTGTTGAATACAAATGTAAGTGAGGTTTCTTTGTTTAATTAAATGTGAAACTTCTGTGAAAGAGGGGGAGCATTACTAATGTTGCATTGTTCCCCCACATCTGACAGCGTGATTCCCCGATCGTTTGAATTTTACCCCAAGACTTCTCAGTGTTCCTAGAAATAACTCACTACCACTCTGGTAAGGAAAGCAGCAGGCACTGCTAAAACATGTAATTTAGTTGTATGGTGAAAGGTAAACTTGTGAGGAAAATTCGAGGTTTGACCCTCATGACCTCGGGGATTCGCCGTTGCCGCGCACACAGGGAAGCCGAGGGGCGAGCGCTGCAGTCGGCGTTGCTGCAGCACAGCTCTGGAGTTATCTGTCACAAAGGAGATTATATCCTCCTTCTTATGTCATCTGCCTCAGATTGGCACTGGGGCAGGGAGAATTTGCCCTTATAAAAATAACTATCTGAACATCTTCAGAATGAATGTAAGCAACAAATCAGACTATGCAGATGAAGAGACGGCTTCCAGCTCTTGGAAGTGTTATTCTCCTTTGCAGCTCATTGTACACAAGAAATACTTCCAGTTAAATGAGCAGCTGAATCTTAAATCTTAAGACGATTGAAATGATTACAGATTGTTCAACCACTTCTGTTCAAAGTTTATTCATACATGAAGATATTCTGGTTTTTAGCACTACAGATGGAACCATTTACCTAACCATAAGTTTCATTCATTAAATATTCAGCAGTAATAAGATCTAAATACTTAACCAGGCTACATTGTACAGCTTTGCCTGTGAATCAGCTTACAGTTGGTGGCATATTTGATCATTCAGTGTGAAAAAGCTGTTTATCACAGAGTTTAGAATATTTATAAAACATAAATTTATGTATTCATTTGAGTTCCATACTGTTTGGTCAGCAAGACACATTAAATGTGACTTTCTTGCATTAAAATGTACTCTCTTTTCCCTTATTTACAGAGATTTTTTTAGACATGTTTTTGGGCA
This sequence comes from Horornis vulcanius, assembly GCA_013401035.1. Lineage (NCBI taxonomy): Eukaryota > Metazoa > Chordata > Aves > Passeriformes > Scotocercidae > Horornis > Horornis vulcanius. Next base: position 22,798 of record VZUA01036301.1, on the reverse strand, counting down.
CACAGAGAAAAGACTATATTTTTAGGTGCAGGAGAAAGACATAGTAATGATTCAGCTTTCAGAATTACATGTCTTGCATTACGTCAATGAACAGCATCCAAAGGAGAGTTCTGCAGGAGGCTTAACTTGCCATTACAATAGAGCATGGGCAATTGTATAAAAAATTGTTGCTGGAATTTTGGAGACAATGGGAAATTTTGGACCCTAGCTTTTAGAGAGACTGAGAATTTCTAGGGAATCTTTCCCACTTCTTCCACCTGCCAGTCTTTGCCCATTTCTGCCCCTCAGTATCAACATAGCTTACAATTTGCCTATTTCACTATGATAGAGATATTGTACCTCAAAACTCTTCTTTAAAAAAAAAAAAAAAATTACACCTTAACCCTTGTAAACTGAACAGTGTCCATATAATCTGCTTATCTCAGAATTTAGCAAAACTTATTTAGTTTCATATGAGAAAATAATGTCTTCATTCCTGCCTATATATGCATATACACAAAGGATGAATAAACAGCTGTGTACACACTTGCATTCATTATGTTCTTCATATTTGCATGTTAATACCTGGGAATATATTATTACAAGCAGCTAAAATTATCAGTTTTAAAAAATCAATGCATTTTTTTTATTATTATTAATTCCTGGTTTATCCTAACAAGATAAAATCCAACAGCATTTTTTGAAACACAGATTTTCTCTTGCCAAAGAAATGTTCTTCAGCTTCTGTGTCTGTGTGTAGTGGTGATGACACCCAGTAGCCAGACAAACCAATTTTACTTCTGCAAATTTGCCCTACTTGCAATAAAAGTGGCAGATAATGTAACTTGGATTTTTGTTGTTGGCATGGAAGGTGAAAGTGCTTTTATGTTCTGCAGAAGCCAAGGTTCCTGTGAAGACTACGGAAAATACTTAAATTCATGTGCTGTGCAGCCCAACCATCACTGAGATTTATCACAGTGTTTAAATGTAACCAACTTAATTTCACACAAACATTTTTATGCCAAGTGAAAGAATTGATTTGATAACTCTGTTTTGAAGATGAGTGCTCAGCTTATTAAAACTGTTCTAAATTATATAGAAGAAGGGGTGGTATTACAAATGGGCTGAGGATCATCTTTAATCTCTAGTACTCAGAATATCACCAGGTCCAAGGCAAGCATATCTGCAGTAGTAATGCTATATATACACATATATTATGTATAGATAAGTGTGTGTCTGTGCATACATAGGTATATATAGATATATGTGCATCTGTACAAAAAGAAAAACCCATTGTGCCAAAAACCAATAAAGCGAATTTTCTTCATATATCTTAGGTTTGCATTTTTAAACAAAAAATAGTGTTGGAAAAAATACATAGCTTATTACAGAAAACACTATGTGTGATATTTTAATGAGGTTTGGTGGTGGAGCTGCAAATTCAGCTAAGTTTATGCACAAGGGACTACTTATTCAATTTGCAAGAAAAAATGGGATATTTAGTGTGAGCAAACCAGATTTTGAAAGTGCACAGCTTTAGTTTTGAGGGCATGATAGAATATTCAACCCTTATTCACATTTTTCTCCAGTAAATTGGTCAGAGGTTTCCACAAATGAGGGATTCTGAGGTGAGTACCTCTGTAAATAGATTGATTTTCAGAAATGCTGAAAACTTGCGCCCATATTTCAATTCAAGTCATTGCTTAGCAACTACAGATAGATTTAAAATTTCATGTTCTAGGTTCTGAAAGTCTCATTTGTGGTGTGTTCTATCCTAGAAGGACAACATGCTGTTGTGTTGCTACTCTGCTGCCCTGGACCGTGACAGCACACTTGTTTGCCATGCTTTATAGTATTCCTCCAGATGAAGAAGATTAATTGATTGCCTCAAAAATCTCTTCTTCACTGCTCAACACCTAACACAAGTTCAGGGAAATGCTTTTAAGATGCAAAGATAGGTGGTCAGATCCTCATGTGTGTAATGTACAGAAAAAATTTCCATATTTTTCTCAGATACAAGTTGAACTTGGAACTTCAGGATCAACTATTATGGGACTGCTAAAGCTATTTTCTATTTTAAACACGTTGCTTTTGATGTATTTCCAGACGTCCTGTGGGCAGTCAAGAAGAGCTGCTTTTGTTCATCTGGACCGAAGGACCTTTGGAATTCATTGACGCGTCCGATGCTCTCCAGCCTTTCACTCTCTACGAGTATCGTGCCAGATCTCAAAATTCCGTGGGGTCTGTGGACAGCCTGTGGGCTTCAACCCAGACTCTGGAGGCTTCCCCGTGGGGCATGGCAGCCCCTTGGGCACAGGCCACCAGCGCCTACTCGGTGCGGTTGAACTGGACCCAGCCGCTCTCCCCCAACGGTGTCATCTCTCTGTACCGAGTGGTCTATCAGGAAAAACACAGCGACCCGACCTTTAGCACCCCAGCTGTCACAGCACTCACTGTAATGGTAAGAACTGGACCACAAAACCAGTTTTAAGGTGTTTTTACTCTGCTTGGATCTCTGTTGTATATTAAAATCTCCCTTAATACTAGTTGGAAAAGCAGGGTTTCCAATTTCCTGTCGTTTTGTTGGTTTAAGTTTTGTGTTTGGCCCAGCCCAATGCAGACTGAAACATTTAATATTGGATTTCTGGTTGAGGCAAGTAGATTACTCAAAAGCATGGATGTGTCGTGTCTGAGGAATTAAGCACATGCATTTGTCACCCTTGCTCTGAAAATACTGTCCTGCACTTTTTGTCTGATTGACAAAATAGTTTCACAGGACCTACACAAAGAACAGCAATATCACTCTTCCTTGCATATAATTCTATTTTTTATTTCAGTTGGAATCATAAAGTGAATGAATTAATTAGTAATTACATAGTTCATATATGCAACCCATTTGCATGTTCAACTCATAATTCATCAGTAATAAAAGCAGTTCCACTTTTATTTCCAATTCACGTACTTATATTAGAATGTTACTTTGCACTGCTGATCTGTCTTTCCCTTCCCTTTCTTTTCCTGTTTCTGTTCAGTTGTGAAGGGATAGGTTTGGGAAAGGAAATTGTTTTGTGAACTGACTAACAACATTTTTTAAACCAGTGACAGAAATGTGCATTTAATGTTCTGTGCATTTACCACAGCTTCTCCCCACTATATATTGCATTCTAGTCTTTCTATAGCAAGACAGCTTATAGATAGTTGGACTGAACTGTTGTACGTTAGGGCATCTGGTACTTGGTTGTCTTCTGAAAATAAATTTTAAAAGTTTAAGGAGATTGTAATAAAGTTTCATTTCCTCAGCAGTGCCCCCTCAAGTTCATAAACCTAGAATTTTCCCTAAATTATCCTTATAGTCCATGTTAGTATTGAATCACACCAGAAATCCTCCAAATTCTTTATTATCCAAATTTTGAAGTGTGCAACTGACAATTTAAGTAGGATCCTAAAAAGATTTCCCTGGAATACTCAGTAGTAACCTTTGGGTAACTTCCTCAGATAAATCTCTACATGACACAATGGAAGAAGTTTCCAGCTTGGTAATCTTCCATACCCCTTCATCATAGGGTTTCAGAGCAGTTTTGTGTCTAGCTTCCTAAATGGGTTAAGTTTGTAATATATTCTTTTCTGAAAAGGCAAACACATCCTGAACTGACTTATAGAAATAATATATACATTTGCCTTCCAAAGCAGTTGCATCCACATTGCACAGCATGCCAGGCTTAAAAAAAGTAGATTGGGATTATAAAGTTCGGTGGCATTTTGGCACTTAGCTCCCTTAACTTCTTTTATGGAAAACTTAATTTTTTTAAGGAAAATTACCATCATCATAGTTGTGATGATGCACCTAAGATTTTAAAACTAGTGAAAAGCCAAGGCTTCTCCTGCTATTCTGCTTCAGCAGCATGCAATGTGCTGCTGAGCATCAGAATTGACCTGGCTGGTCATGCATTGCAGTGTCTTCTAAGCATGCCAACAACAACAGAAAATGTCCAAGATGGTTGTACTGTGGGCAATAAAACCTACCAAAATGGTATTTTAAATAATGTTGCTACAGTGTGTTTCTTTAACAACATCAGTTAAAAGCCTTTTAGATTAACAAGCTATTATTTACTGAATTAGAATTTTCCTGGCTCCAAAACCCTTTATTTTCCCCAAACACTATCCTGAATCAAAATCACACTCTGGCAGCATATGTATAGCTATTCTACTAGCATTGCAGCAAAGCTGGCTTGCATGGTTTTTCTACTGTCCTTTGTCTTGAATATGGGTCAATTATGGTATTTGCTACCCAATTTTATTCTAAATATTATACTACCCTTTGGGGACAAATCTTTTTGCACACCTCCTCCATCTCATCCATCAGCTGCACTCACTTTAAGCTTTTGCAGCTGCATTAACTGAGTAGAATTGTTGCTGATTTATACCAAGGACCTAAGATCTGAATCCTACCTCTTCTGAATATAGCAGAACAGCTAAAGCTTTGAATCAAAGATATTGACATAAAGTGCATGGAGTCCTGTTATCAAAGAGAGCTGCAGGAGGTTAGGTCAATTATCCCAGCAGGCAAAAACCTGGATACCAACTTTCGAAGTTATAAATGCTTAAAAATAGAATTTTATCATGAAATTGTTGATACACCCTTAACTTTAGCTTTGTGAATGAGATACTTTAATTAAAAGGTAACTTTATTGAAGGAACTAGAATTCCAATGATTAAACTTCTGCCCCTTTAAAATATAGCCTTCATGGTTACTAGGCTAAATCATTTAATCTCCTAAAGCATCTCTATTGGAGCTCCCTCGTGGGATATGCCATTAGTCATTCTCTCTCACAAGCTTCCATGTTACAAGTAAGACTTAAAGTATTAAGAAAGCAATGAGTTTGGTCCTTCATTTAATCTGTTAGACTCCATTCTTATCCTATTAGATTATTCCAGAAAAAAATAAAAAAAGCAGTGCTAACATCACAGTGGCTGATCCCACCCTTGCACTTGTCAGTTGCATCCTGGTTTCCTGACCCGGGACATAAAGCTTGACCCAAACTTAGAGGAGAAATACAATCCGTGTGACACTGCAGGACACAAATTAAGCTTTTGCTAATGTTCCTGCAGACAGTTTTTTTATATGACAGCTTCATCTCCATCCATTTCAGAGCCAAATGAGGAGCATCTTCTGGGTTTTCAAACAATTTAACAGACTTATCCACTATGCCTTCCCCAAATCCAGCTATTTACTCCCCATGAATATGTATTTGAGTTAATATGTCAAAGGTATGGCTCTCTGGTACCTTAAGGTTATCACTGACCCCTTGAAATTTTACACTGTCTGTAAAATAAGGATAGAGATAAAAATGAGAACTCAGTTCTCAGAGCAAAAGCTGCTACCCCCTGAAATGAAAGGAGGGTGTCCTGCACCTTTAGAAGCAAGTGACATACACGTGAGCCATTTTGATGCTTCACAGTTAAAGAGCAGTGTCACCCATTTCCTTAGCTTGTTTGGCCAGGAGCGTAGTGACAGATGTTAGGTGACAGCGAGTTAAACTGACATTCTGGTTTATTTGCAGAGCAAAGTCAAGTCAAGACTGGTTACAGCAGCACAAGTGTCTCCCACAATGTCTTTGCAGTTCATTTTAACCCTCTAAAGCAGGAATCATATTTAGTGTCTTGACAGCATTAACATGAGACAGATGTGTTTACAGGGGAATGGATCAGCTGTAGGTTCTCATTTACAGAAATCTGCATAAAGTGACTAGATTGTCAAAGCAAGCTTCTCACTCTTGTGAACTTAGGACTTAAGCTTGTGAACACAGGATCCAGAGCTGATTTCATTATAAAGCCAATGAGTGCCTGCCAAATGTCATCAAAGCATCATCTCAGTTCTAACTGCTGTGTTCAAATGTTGCTGTGAGGTAGCATTGTGGGTAGGTTTGGACATTTCTTGATAGAAATGATTTCTTGATAGATATATCAAGAGTTTGGTTGTTTATTGGGAGCAGGAGAATTCAAAGCCAGGAAGATGAGTAAAAAAATGTAAAAAAAGTATGTAGCTGTTAGAAAACACTTGGAGAAAGAAAAACATCCAGAGATGAGGGTTAAAAAGGCAAACTGCCTGCTGTGCACAGTGTCCCCCCAGTTATTATTATTATGTAGAATCAAGGTCTCAGTGTATTAAATTCACCTCAGACAAGTGTAGATCAAAGTGCAATGTACTGGTTAGAGAATGCAAGAGACATGTGGAAGCATTATAGGCCTTATTCCTGGGAAATCCTGCACTTGGGCACAGGTCTTCTCATAATGTGTTTTGCAATGTGAGGCTCTCAGGCCAAAATTATCCTTAAAGGCTTTTTTGTGGCATAACTTTGCCAGCTTGGGGTGAAAAAAATTAACACGTCTCTTAGCTGCTATCAGTGCCCCAGCAAAGCTTCTGGTTTGGATGCAGCTGTGCTAACAGTTGAGAACACAGATTGGCTTCCCTTGCATTATTTGGGGAGATGGTATATAACTGCACCGGCCAAGCTTCTCTTGGCAGGTGCTGTGACACGGAAATCTGTAGACATATTGCAGAATAGCAGTAATAAAGACTTTGGTAGGAGGATGAGGCTTTGGCTAACACGATTGTGTTGTTATAAGCAGACAGAATTTACATATCAAATAAACTGAGTCAGAATATTAAGTATAGTTCACTTGTTGAAAAACTCCGTATCAAAAATAATATGTCAGAAATATTTTTGAGTGGCAGGTATGCCATATATTCATGCCTCCTATACAGGGTTTTGCAGATATCTGGGATCATGCATCCAGAGTTACTTTCTTTCTATTCATTACATTTAAAAATACATAATACATTTGTGTGTAGTATTGATCTGTGAATATTTGGCAGCATTAGAGATGAGATACCACATAGTTATTAACTTCCTTGTACAGACTATTCAGTAATGCAGCACGCAGTGCTGTACATGGTAACTTTCTCTTAGAAGTAATGAACGTTGTAACCACAAGAATAAGAAAAAATATGCCAAGGAGAGGGACCAGTGAAACTTTTTTACGCATGCTTATTGCAGATGCCGGGGAAATGGAGTGCGTGCTCCAGAGGATGGGTGTAAGTGAAGGAATCCCTGCACATGTCATAAATTCAGAAGATGTGCTACTTAGCAATGAGTGAAAGCTGTAAATGGCAGTGGAGGGCAAAAGTTAATTAGGCTACTGTGCTGCTGTTAGGCAGTGGAAAGTGGCCACCACCAGAAACAAGATGGCTGCTCAGCAGTGCCCTAATGCAGCCAAGAGATCATCTCCTTAGCTCTGCAAGGGCTTGTGGGTTAGGGGAAATCATACACAGATGACTAATTTTTTTATGGTTCACAGACGATCAAAGTGAAATTCAGCAGCTGTTCAGGACAAGTGACCACTCTAACGGCTGTAATATAACCTGCTAAATAGAGAGGGAATTGCATGAGAGCAAGAGGTTAGCTGTGATTATCGGCAGGTGAGTGCTTTATTGAAGTTGAAAGACCATTAACATTGATGGAGTAATTATTTCAACTTGAAAGTAATTACCTTGATGGGTGATAACTTCTCCGGTGTTCCCAGATTTGATTGGTCCAAACAATTGTGAACTCTTGAAGCCTAGAAAAATATTACAACAATACTGCAATGTTTAAATTACTGAAACCACTGTTAGAGTATTTTAATTATGCCTAACAGTGAAGAGATTTTAATGTACAACAACTGGTGACCTCTCATGTATAGAGACATTTGCTTTCTAATTTCAATGAAATGATCCCCACCTACTACCTATGTGATGGGTTTGCAGATGAATCGTTTGATTTAAATGCAGTTTTTAAGATTCAAAGCCTTGTTAGCACAGTTTCAGGAAGGGCTTGTACTGGAATTGCTCTAATTGTTTTATTTGCCAGGAAAGCCCAGTAATGTAAAATGCTTTCTGTGTTTTAATCTCTAGACCTGTTAAGCTTACACAGGATGAATACAGGACAAGTGCTCCTTCACATTGAAGGCTGCTTAAAAAAAGTGTGTGAGGCAATCTGTGTCTCACAGATTCTGCTGTTTCCATGCTGCTGCAGAATATGCTGGATTTGGCACTACAGCTCTGTTTAAATAAGCATTTGGATTGACACTATGATGCCCCTCCAGAAACTGATTAAGTGCTTCAGTAAGCCCCACCTATCAAGACAGACATGTAGAATTGCCTAATTAGAGCAGAAAGGATGAAATGGATTGTTGCGCAACTTTGATGATTTTAAAGTACTGTGGTAATAGAACCAGAGGGGAGTGGTGAGAGAGAAAGAGAGAGGCTTCAGCTCTTCTATTTATACCATCCTTGCCGTAAACAAGGCCACTTCACTGTCTCCTGGATGTTTTCGGCAGCCACAGAAACATAGCTTTAGACCCTGCTGGAACTCTGCCAGGAAGGAAAGAATCCTTGTGAGTCAGGAAGGAAAGGTTTGTCTGGTGTCTGTGAGGTCTTAATGTGTTGTCAGGCAACTGGTGCTTTGAATTAGTGAAGGTTATAGCAAAGGAGTTTATTTCACTTCTGCTTTTCTTTTGTATTTTCTCCTTAATTCAGTGTGCTACATGAAGCTGACATAATTTTGCCTTTCAATAATTTTTTGGACCAGGTAGAAGTAAAAACACTGACGCAGTTATGTCTGACCACACTCTAGATTGACCAGGCCAGGGTGCCTGGATAATAGGCAATTTCTTCTTCAAATAAATTAGTTACCTATTTGGAAAAATCTGGTGTATTTTATCCTTGGGCTTCTCCTGTGCAAGGTCCATTTTTCATCCATTGTGTAGTCTTTTTCTGGTGAGTGAAACACATGTAGAACTAGGTCTTTTGAGAGATATTTATAATGTCTGACTTCAGACGCCTAACCTAGTTAAGAGCATGAATGTCCTCTGCAGACCACGAAATGTTCAGAACATCTAGGGCATGGACATTTACCATCCTTTGGCTGCAGCTGTCCACATGAGACTTCTTTCCTGTGGTGCACTTCTGTGGCACAACTGTTGTGTCAGTCAAAGGAGGTGGTTGGTTCTACACTGATTAATCAGCTTTCTTAACCCACACAATGGAATGATGTAGTTTGAGAGGTTTAAAAGATGGTGCTCTTTGCCAGAAAGATGGTGGTGGGCAGCACTCTGGGAGTGGTAATCTTTACTCTATGTGCACCTGCAGCCATTAGAGAATAGGTGACCACCTGACAAAGCCTAAAGGCTGATGACTAAAATGAGATTGTATGAAAGCTCCATATGCTGTTTCTCCATATATGCATTTATATATGCTTTATATTTATGCTTTTCTCTGTGATTTTTTTCTGTATTTGCATTTTGGTTGTGAGAATAAGATCAAGATAACCAGGCAGTGTACAAAAAAACAACAGACAGAATGTTTTCTAATTTGTAAAAACCAAATAAGCAAAGCAGAAAGCCTCACAAAGCTTCATCTTATTAAGTATAATTTGTCAGAAAGACGTAATATGGGGACATTCTTCTCTTTGTGCCCGATTATGTGATTGCACTAAATCAGCTTTAAAAAGCAACATTTTAGTAAGCTACAGATGCTTTTTCATATATAAGTAGAAAATAAAAATGAAGAAGGAGGAGGCAGAAATTTGTTTGTAATATGTACAGCTGTTTTTCAAATTAGATATCTGTTTAAAAATGCATAATTGGATTTGACTAGATTTTAATTCACATTTAACCAACATTCTTAAGTGGATGTATCAGGCAACTCCAAGATAATGCTCTTTGTTGGTGAAGTCATAGGGCAGCTTCCTAAAATCCCCAGGGTCATGCCCAACAGTTACAGATACAGGAATTCTTCAGCTGATAATTATAAAGGCCACTCCCCAGCCCCTATCCTACCCTCCGGCCCCTCTTCCCTCCACAGATAAGGTCTTTTATTAAAATTGGCTGAGAAGTGTTATGTCACATGCTCAGATTTCACAGGGAATTTTAGCAAGCAAAGGATAATTTTAATAAACAGAAAATCCTACCTTTTTTTTTAAAGAAAAAAAAAAAAGGAGCAAAAGCAAGCCATAGGACTCATGGGAATTGGTAATATAACATAGAGCGTCATACCACAGGGAACGCCATTTGAATCTAATCCAGGTCTACAGTCACCAAAGTCATTCTCATCAAACAGCCGTGGGGTGTCCTATGCCAGATAAGTTTAGTATTCTCAGCTGACCTCCTGTCCTTTCTCTTTACTGCTCCCTTTTGAATCCATTCCCATCACTCAGCTTCACAGCCTCATTCAAGCTCATCTCCCCTATGCTTGTTGCAGTTTCCCATTTTCTGCCTGCCAAGTGACCTCTCTCTCTCCTCTTTGCAGACTGTACAAAAAGCCCTGGAATGCATGTATAATCTTGCCTGTAATCTTGCCCCCGCTTTCTTTAGGGAGCAAGACCCTAATATCTGCATGGTGCTAAAAGATGAGTTTATTAATCGAAAGCTCTTTGGGAGTGGGAATGGGTGTCCGTCTGTTAATTCACAGCATTATATAAATATTATTTTTGAGACTGTAATAGCAATTATGGTGAATAGGGGCCAGATGGCCTCTGTATCTAGAAAGCAAAATGGCAGTGTATTTTTAATGGACTTAAATGTTACTTTTTGACAGGAAGCTAATATTAAATTCTGTGGTTTAGGTGCCTGTCAGGTGAGTATGGCTCTGAGTTTTGTTTTTTCTTAAAGTAATTACTAATGTCATGCCTGGATACTTTTGCCCACTAAACCCTTTTC
>VZUA01036301.1:4561-9561 GCA_013401035.1 Horornis vulcanius | reverse complement strand
CTGGAGCATCCAAGTGTATTAATACTCCACCCACAAGGACCCATGATGGATGGATTTTATTGTTTAACTGGAAAAACTGTATTGTATTCTCAAGTCTCTTTCTTTAGCATTCTTTAAAGAAAATCTCTTTGGTCTTTAAAGAAAGAGAGAGATTGGTACAGATATCCCTCCATCAGCATCTGACAAGCCAGTTGATTTGGAAAGGATATGCTTGTTGAACTGCTTTCTGAGTGCCAAGAAAAACTATGAGCATGGAAAGAAGGTTTCTACCCATGAAGCAGAGGGCTTGCTGTAAGGACCCCAGCCAGAGTTGCTGGTAGACTCAGAGAAATGTTTCTCACCTTATTAGTAGGTGCCATGTTACAGCTTTTAGGATATCAAATATCACTTGTTACACCTCTGGCAGCTTTAGGCTGCTCTACTCCTACAACCCAAACTGTGGAAACTGTTCCTTCCTCCCTTCTTTCCCCTTCACCAGCCTTGCTTCCTTAGAGCCCAGTTAGAGACTATGATGATATAGGAAGCAGGAATTTTGATTCTGAGAGTCTAGTGGAAAATAACTTCTGTGTTTTTCAGATTTTTGTTAGGAACTTGTTTATGTTTCCAGATACTCTGAGGGTCCTGCAGTCCTTACGACAGGGAGGACTCTGCTTCAGTTAGGTAATGTCCTTTAAAGATCTTGTACTAATGGGAGCTGTGTGGCTACACAGGCAAAACTTAGGGAGACAACCACGTAGATATTCACCTAAGGCATCCTATGGCTGGTGCAAGAGCAGCAGCTGGACCTACAGTACAACATCCTCAAGCTCTTTCACTTTGCAGTTGTGGCTGCCTTCTTTGAACTAATCTATGGCTGTTTTCACCTTCCTCTCTTATGGTAGCATGTTTGTCTTCTAAACAGTCCTGTGCCCACATCACCCTAGGGTGGAGATGATGTGAATTGCTGGGGTTTGATCCATCCCAGTGAGACCCCTGGGGTGTGTTGTATGTGTGCCAAAAGGACAATGAGGAATAGTATATTCACAGTGGGAAGATGCACAGAGGTCCCAGGATCTAGTTAACCTACTGGGGCATAGCACAAATCATTACTTGTTTTAGTTATGAATTTTGCTCCAAGTATTTTTCCTAAGTCCACTTCCTGCAGATTTGAAAGCATCAATTTCTTTTTCCCATCCAGAGCAGAGTTCCTAGTGTGAGATAAGAATTCCATTCAGTGTGAAGATGCTACTCTAGAAGATGCAAAAAAAGACACCCAGTTTACAATTGTCCCACAAGACTGGAATTGCAAATGCACCTGTAATATTGCAAGAGGGTGAGGGAAGTGGACTCCTTGCAGTGATAAATTTTCAGTATTTTTGCTATAAAGAAAACTTTGCACTGTACAAACAAAATGAATGAAACTTTGCAGAGCTCTTATATTTCAACAGGCTTTAAAAAAGAATTAATGAGAAGTCAGAAGACATCTTCTCCCAGATGAAGTATTATTCTTGTCATTATGGTATAATAAAATTATTTTTTATTGTTTTCTCTTCAGGGGTTCAAGACAGATGATAATTTAGATTTTCTCTAATACTAGTCTGTGCTAGAAATGCTAGACCAATGATGTACCAATAGATCATGAGAGTTATACTATAGTTGTAGCTTAAGACAGTGACATATTTAAGTGCTGTGCTTAATGTTACTGGGAAGTCCAGGTCTAAAAAGACTGACTAGAGACCCTGAGAGCAAGTGGGGAAGAAAACATCACCTTTTTCCACCAGGTAACAAAATAGTTTGAGCTCTAGTTGCCCTGATGTCAAATAGAGTACTGCCTTTGAGAATAAAACAGAGTTGAGAACATGTGGCATTTAAAATAAGACATTTTTGAAACAAATATTTGCGATAGGCCTTTATCATACTGCAGTTTTTCTGTTTCTGGTCCTGCATAGAAGTATCACAAGACCTTGACTTGCTGTGTTAACAAATCTCTGTATTGATATGTGGTTTGAGAAAATTAATGGAAATTTTGAACCACACTTGAGTAGCATGATCTCAGACTAAAGATCATATCCAACATGCTGGCTTGTGCATGGAAATCAGGAGGACATTTGCTTCAGTATGAACTAAATAGATACTTGTTTCAGATTAACTAAAGCAATTCCTGTTCTGGTGGGGTGCCCTCTACATTCACCATGTAGTTTTGTTCTGCTTTGAAGACCCTGATCCAGCATCCTTGAAAAGGCAAATGAAAGCTTAGATTTATTTAGAAGTCTTTTGAAACTGCTGCTGTTGAACTTCTGAGGCTATGAATGGTTTTGTGTTTCATTTTAAGAAACAAGAGGGAGCAGACCTGTATGGTCTGTTGCTATGTGTTGTTTAAAAATGTTGTTACTGCCTTAATTTTCTCTTTGAGTCTTAAGTGAATTTTAAAAAAAAATTCACAGCTGTGAATTCTATATACTTACTTTGGATGGCACATGTAGGCTCATCTGTCTAATCTGTCGTGAGAGAGAGTGTGGCTTCCCTGACAGGCCATTCTAAAAAGAGGTTAGGCTTAAACATCAGGCTTCCCCTTTGGAGAGACCTCCTTGCCTCTGTGCAGGGTGTAGGGAGGAACTGAGGACAGTAGTTACACAAGGTTTGGATTAGAATGTAGGAGAACATTGTAACTCTTTCCCATAGTGCCTATCCTCATATTTGGGCACTTAAATACATTTGCAAGTCTGTCCCAAAATGACTAAATTGTAGTAATTTCTCTTTGGATTGCTCATTTATAACATGCATACATGCAGCTAATCAATAGATGAGACAGTGAAACTAGTGGATTTACAACTTAATATGCTGGGGTCGATAATGGGCTGTAAAGACATTTTCAATTCAGAAATCAGCACAATATGTATTTACTAAGCTTACATGATCTATTTTAATTCCCCAAGTAACTTAAATATCCAAGGAAAATGCAGAATCCAAACAAAACTTGTTATGCTTCAGTTTTCAAGTAATATTTCAGTATTTGCATATTTCATCTCTTCCCTAACTAATTCATCTGGCTGGTGAAAGCCACAAGCAGCTCTGACTCTTCTCTTTTGGCAGGAGCTTTGCACTGAGAAGTCCTACCCACACTAGGAGGAACTAATGAAAGGACATGATGAAAGTCTCTGTTTTATTTAGGCATTAAAGTTTCAAAGTGAAGCTTAGCTAGCTGCTTTCCTTGTTCCCATGCAGCAGACATAGCTGTCTGCTTTTCTGTGTATGTATATGAACTCAGTGTTCACCTGACAGCATAGAAAATGGGAATGAGCAGTTTGCAGACACAGCTTCATCTGCTGTGTCAAGGTGAGTTTCTGTCCAACAGGGCACCCTGTAAGCTTAAAGTAGAGGGGGTTGTACCTATGTGATCCTGGAAGGGTCTGGATATTCATCCATCCACGTTCATTTGGGTTTACTGGGTTTCAAGACTTAAAACCTGAAGGCAGATTCTCTTCCAGTTACTCTACCAAACTCCATTACCACTCTTTTTTCTTGTCGTCTTTTCAAGCCTTTCCTCAGTGTGGAGTTGATTCCAAGCCAGCTTCATATGGCAAGACACAGCTGCTAAGGGACACGGAGATGCAGAACGTGTTCTTTATTGGACCTTGTTGTTTTCATCAACAGGGCAGTCCATAGCAGTTGCAAGGGGAAAACAAGATTTGTGTTCCTCTTTGCCTTCATGTGACACGGGAGCTTTTCAGTCTATTCATTGAGGCTCTCCTCTAGCTCATGCAACAAGAAGGGGCAGCGATGTCCTGTAGCAATCCCATGTTCCAAAACTGGGGGAACATCCCATAAAGATCTAGAAGGAAAGTGTCAGGTCTCTGCTTAACTTCTCGGTATTTTGATGGGAAGTTGTGCTTTGCTGAGGAATATGTTCCTGAGTTGTACACCTAAATGTGTGTCTGATCAATATCCCCTGCTACTGTTCAGAAAATAGGTTCAACTTCCCTCCAGGCACAGAAAACAGAGAAGTCATCCCTCCCTGCATAAACACTGTTTGCTTCTGGCCTTCTGCTAATGGTCCCTGCTCTGTACAAAAAGGTGCAGAGCAAATCTCTTTTTCCTGGCTTATACTGTCATAGTTGGACTGCACCTTTCCCAAATGGCTACCTGCATACTTTCCTTTACTTTCAGTCAGTCTCTGCTTAGAAAGCAGCTATCTTCATGTAGGAAGTGTAAAGCATTGAGGAAAGGAACAGGAAACCTGGTGAAGAAATAAGCCTTTTGAGAGATTGTGGTTTGTACTTTTTGGCCCTTCATTTTTTTTAAGTAACCAGTTCATTTTAAAGATGACATTTTAAGTTCAGTCACATACTCAGACTAAACTTTGGCCTTTATAATGTAGCTTCAAGTAAATTGTTTATGCGTACCTTTTAATGTCTCTCAGAAGTGATTACATGCAGAGCAGGCAAAGTTTGAATGAAGAGCTAGGACTGTTCAGTACAGGCAGAGAAAAAGGAATAAAAAAATAGGAAGTAAAAACCTTTTAGTCTCCTTTAAAATGCTGCTTTTATTTCCCATTGTGTTGGCAGAAAGCAGGGATTTA
Source organism: Horornis vulcanius (assembly GCA_013401035.1). NCBI lineage: Eukaryota > Metazoa > Chordata > Aves > Passeriformes > Scotocercidae > Horornis > Horornis vulcanius. The sequence continues at coordinate 5,003 of VZUA01036301.1, read as the reverse complement.
AAGCTGTGAATTGCCTGGAGGCTGTGCTATCTTCCTCTACTTAGCAGCAGTTAGAACTGCTCTTTTTTTTTGCATGTGTTGGGTGAGAGAGACAAGGACTCAGAATAATTGAGGAAAGGGAATAAACTAAGCTTGCCTTTAACAGTAATATGACACATCTATTGTACCTGTGTAAAATGGGATCTAAACCAATAACTATAGATTCCTGAAGATGCACGCAGGAACACAGGGGGATATCCTGAGACTTAATTAATTAATGTTTGTAACGTGATGTGAGAGCCTATGATGAAAAGTAATATATAACTGCAAAGTTCTAATTTTATGGAGCACAACTGACAGTCAGTGGTATTTTCAAGGAAACTGATGTGGGAGTTCACCTGCAATCTGTTAAGATTCAGACTGTCCTTGTACAAGTCCCCTTAAAGATTTCCTTCAAACTCTT
>VZUA01036293.1:0-15211 GCA_013401035.1 Horornis vulcanius | reverse complement strand
TTTATCTTTGCAAAGCCCTACCAAGGCCCACATAAATATGTTCCTTATTTCTCATCTCCTCAGAGAGGACAAGGCCCTCAGTTCACAGCTGTGACAAGAGAGGAGTGCTTCCCATCCACACATTCTACTCAAAAGACAATTTTTCTTGCTTGCAGTGCAAACTGAAGTAATTTAGGACAAGTTAAGGTAAGTTCTTGTTTTTAAATGATGAAAGCAGGAAANTCTACAGAATGCAATTTCTATTCCTTGAGTTCAAAAGATTAGGTATTCTTATGTTGCTGTACTGAGCTACAGCTACTAGCTGTACCACAGCAGAACTGAACATGCTGCATGTTGAAAAGTTAACCACTAGACTGATATCTGATGAACACTAAATAATTTATAGGGTTGGAACAGATGAATATTAAGAATGAGGTAGAAAGATGAACTTCTTTTCCTGGGAGTTGACAAATAAGCAAGGATTTAAAGAATATTTGAAATAAGAGACACAAACAGCAGCCTTTCATGTAATACTGACTTGTCAAGAAGGGGAGGAAAAAGGTATTTTCTCAAGGATAACAATGGCTTGGTCAGTAGCTGCAAAGCCCATCTGCTCTCATAAAGGAGGGGTCTGTACTGGAGGGAAAAAAGTGAAGTTCTGCACATCTACCAACAGCTAGATGGTGCTACTGGGCAATAATGAGCATCACTGCCCATAAAGCACAAATGGATCAAATCCCCATCATGAGTTAAGATCCTAATCAGAAATAATGCTTCAAGAGTTGGAAATATGACTTCAGAAAACAGATTCCAGCCAGTCTTCTCATCCAAGACATGCAGTAAAGAAGAAATTACAAAAATCGAAACACAAATAGAATGTGCTTTCCTGAAGCAAAATGAAGTTTAAAATGTAAGAAACACAGCTTAGCTATTCAGCCAAGATATACTACAACTTCTCAGTGCATCCCTCTGCCAGTTTTAAAACGATGTGCCCAAAGGCAGCCAAACAGAATACAGAAAAGTACTCAATCACCACAACAAACTGTGAAGAGAGGCACTCCTGCATTACACACAACCATCTTGTTGTAAGTCATTGATAAAAACAAGCACAGTAGTTTAATTTTTAAAATCCCTATTTCTATCCAGATAAAGTCCCTTTTGGAGGCTCCCACAGTTGATTAAAAGGATGCTAAAACCACTATGTGTAGCAAAATGAAAAGTAAGCATTTATCCTTTTACTTCATTCCCAAACATCACTGATAAATGTTTTCTTATTCCTCTTTTGGATTTCTAGTTTAGGTGCATGGGCTAGACAGGACCAGACTAAAACATGACTGGACTGGTCATTCCCTTGAAAATAGTACCTGGCTTGTTAAAGTCAGATACACATATTTAGCTATTTAAATGCATGCTAAGTGTCCTAGAAACAAGAAAGTTCTCTAGTGTTGCAAGCTGCAGCTAATTCCACTCCCCGGAGACTGAGGGCTAATGAGCACTAGTTAACAAGATACTACAGTCAATTTCCCTGTGAGCTCTCTCTACCTGTCTCCAAGCACCTCCTAACATTTGAAAGGAGCATTATTCCAAAATAAGGATATCTATTTTGCTTTAAAAATAAGGCAAAAAAGTACTATAGTTACTACACAAAGACAAACTTCATTTTACATTTCCTCTACACAGCCCAAACCCAGTGTAATTTTATGCTGCTTTGATTCCTGCACACATCAAGAGAATGCAAATGTGGAAGCTCTCAGGAACAGTAACTAAAATACGGACACTGAAGGCACAGGAAGCAAGAGTTAGGTGAGTATCTGAAGCAACAGGCTCCTGGGCTGCTGCTATGTGTGCAGGCAAATACACCCTGCCAACTCAAAAGCCTACAAAAGGCCAGGTCTACTGTACCTAAGACACAAAAGTTTAAATGGGAAAAAGCTGATAGAACAAAAAGGAAACATGAGAAAAGCAGGGGAGTAGACTTTTTCCTTGACTTTGCTCAAACTGTCCAGTAAGCTCTGAATATTTCACATTACAAGATGATACAGGAAACTTGATGCCACCACCGGTTCCAGGTGAGGGAAACTTGTTAAAAAGTGACAGCTGCACTTCCCAAGAGACAAAAGTGTTGTTCCCTGTGTGCACTGTGACACTATTGTTTAACATCTGTGCTGTGTCAGGGCCCCCTTTACCTCACTTCCTCTCCCTGACATTTTGTCAAAGTGTGCTTAACAGAAACATTTTAAGTTACAAAATACAATCAGCTACATGTTAGTGCTCTTACCGAAGAACAAGAGATGACCTGCAACACACAATGCCTGTCTCTCCAGAAAGTTACAGAAAATATGAACTTGCAGGCTCTTTCCAAATGTGTTTTTAGCACATCTCAAACCCTTTAGCATGAGAGTAAGAGCAAAGTATCATCTTCCTAAAGACATCCAAAATAGGGCTGATTTTTATCTTATATTCTAGTTTTTCAGTTTGTTTTGAAAATGGACAGAAGAACCCATCTCTTGTGCTACATATAAATTGACAATGGTATTACAGAAGTCAGCCTCACCCTTCACAAATAATGATGTGATTTCTTCAAGCTACCACACCTTTCTTGCTGAGGTTGAAGTGTGAAACATATCAGAGGATATTTTTGCTATTCCAATACCTAGGCAAGGAAGTCAACATAGAAGAAAAGAGTTCACAAGCAGGAGTTCTTTCAATTAGTAAAGGGCAGCCCAGAGGTATCATCTGACAGGTTTGACAGCACCTGGCTTTAAATGCCAGTCTTTAGGATGGGTCACATCAAAAGCTTACCCAGCTCAACAGCTTCTTAATGCCAGCAGTAAGACTAGATAGCCAGGAAAGGATATGTGGTACTTGCCCTGAGGTACTCTCCAGCTTAGGTGCAGAGACCTCTTTTGCTCATCTAACTTTTTAAGTACAACTCTTCATAGGTTATAAAAAGCACAATTAGCCCTTTCTGTTAGTAAGTTAAGAAAAATGTTTTAGAATTTGAGTTTTTAAAAGACTCTTCAAGAGACATCTGTAAACTTTTTTAGATTAAGAAAACTAAAGCGCTTTTAATTCTTTGACAGACTCAAATAGCAATTGTTATGGAAACCTNTAGACCCCAAAGTAATACTGAGGCAGATCTGTTAGCAGATTGCTGTACTCTGGTGCACACACAGAAATGTCAGTCTGCGCTTAAGCTTGTATGAAAGAACTAAGAGGATTCCCCTGGAATTTCCCTCCTCATTAACATAGAAACACTTGGCAGAACAGTGTCTAAATAAAGACTCATTATCTTCAATACATTTCTAATATCCTCCTTAAGCTTCGTTGGAAGACTTTTTGCATATTTCTTCCTCAGACCTTTCTCAAACCTTTTTCTTCCTCCAGATTTTCCACCAAATTCAAAAAGGAATAAGTAGTTAACAACTATTTTGATCTAACAGTAGATTTAAACATGCACAAACAACCATTACAAAGACAAGTTGCTCTCAGCATGTTTTTTCTTTACATGGCTCAGGGCCCAGATTTTCTGATCTTGAAAGGGACATGTCGCACAGGAAGTCAAGCCATGCCAAAGTAGCTCTTGCTCATAAAGAAGATATAACGGATGCATTCAGAGTTGAGATAACTTCAAAGTTCCCTCTTGGGGAGGACTTGATTCTTCCAACAGTTTGGTCCACAGGGAGGAAGTGACCACCTACCTAAACCACTGCAATAGGACAGGAAAGCACCAGGCTAAGTCAGTCATAGTTCCAGTTCTGATAGATTTTTTGTTTTTGTTCCTCCCTCCACAAGCCCTACCAGACTGCACTAGAAATGCACGTCAAGACATACAGTTTTGAAATATGACAGGGATCTCACAACCTTCACAATCAAAGCCCAGCCCTCTGGGACCCTGCTTTTAAGATTTTTCCATTAATGTGGTTCCTGCTTGGAAACAAGCTTTCATGCCTTGTGGTCCCTCTGAACAATGTACACGAAAGAAGCAAAAATGTCTGTGACCCATAACCCCAAGCAGGTGTGCATGCAGGCACAATCTCTCTTGCAGTAGTATTGATCTTTAAAAGACTCTAAAAGTCTTGAAGGTGTGTTATTTTCCCCTTGGGCAAACCAATTTTATTAATAAGCAATCAGGCATATTTATAATGAAACAGCCAGCTGCAATTTGTTTATTTCAGAGTTTTTGAGCAGCATCTAAAAATCTTCAGATAGAGGCTCTGAATTTGGAATCTGCACAGATCAATTCTAATTTCTGCTCTAGCATATGAGCAATCAGAAAAGAAATTTTTCTCTTTTAAATATTGAGCAGAATTTGAAATCCAACACTGAAAAGCTGTTTCAATAAATTAGAATTTCTATTTCCAAACTGTAGAAATGCAAAACTGGGCAGATTTGTTATTCAGGACTAAACTTTCTTATGGCAGGAGCAAAAATTCCAAACCATCCAGTACATTACTGGTCTCTAAATTCATTTAAGGTTAGACTTACGTACTGAAGAATTATAATCAGTGTTCCATTACCAAGTTCAAATATTAAGAAGTGTAAAAGCTAAACCTACTGTGCAATACTCCTTGTTTTGTGCAACTTAATGTATTCAGAAATATAAGCTAACTCCTATGCCTAAACAATGGAAGATGTCAACAAGTTTACCCAGACTGGACATGCAACAGGAACTGTGCTACAGGTCATCTCAAATCTCCTCACAGCTGACTGCTTTCTAATACCAAAATATAACTACACATTATTCAGTAACATATATTGCTATCAAACTGGCATTGTCATTCATACACCACACTCTATGATTATGTTTAAAAAAGATGTAACACTAAAGAAAGGTTCAGTTTCTCCTCAAGTCTAAAATATTTTGATCATTATTTTCTGCATCTGTTGAGACAAAGAATGTCATATTGCTGCTTCCATAGCTCTGCTTCACATTTGTTACACCATATAAATCCAAGCACTCCTACAACTTATATGTTACATTAAATAGTTGATTTAAAAATAATACAATGCTGCCATCACCTGCCGTTGCTGGGCTGCTGTGGAGAATGTCTGGAATGGTCTGAAGGCTCTGACCTCTGGTCAGGAGATCGTGAACGACTGCGGCGGGGCCTGTCATGTGATCGGTTGGAATGATCTGATGCCAGCGACTGAATTTCTGAAATGTCTGTTAAATAAAAGTTGTTTTTTCATGAAATGATTGTAATTTAAATGGTGGCATGACCTGCTTAAATGGGAATAAGCTTTTGCAGAGAATTTTTATGAAGATGTTAAATCTATGCTTATTATTACACAAAAACCAAACTTAATATTCCTGAAAGAAGCCACAAGAATAGGGACTGTATCTTTTCTCCACTTTTTTGAAGTGTGTTTTTTGAAGGTGTAGATTTCAATCACATTCAAACAAAATTTTTTACCCATATTACAATCTTACTCCTAACTCTTCTCCTCCCCACCCTCTGATCCCACTTAGGTATTTCTCATCTTGACAACACAGGGAGTTCCTTTCCTCTTTAAAATCAAGTTTTTATACTTACCATCTCTTTCTGAAGCATTAGCAGAATGAATACTGTCAGAAAGATCAGGGACATTCAACAGTGTGGCTCGTTCATCTCGCTGAACAACCATCTTCAATTTGCCTTTTGACCTTTCTATTAATGTTTTGGCATCTGCTAAGGACATATTTTCCGTCACTGTGCCGTTTATCTGGAATAGAGCAGGAAAAAAGAGCAGATATAAACTTACTAAAAAAGCCCCAGTGAATCTCCAGCAAAAAGAGTGGTGTCCTGTCTGATGATATTTAGAAATAGTTAAAATATTTATCAAATTACCATAATACAATGGCAGACCATTGAGCTCATCCAAAATATTGCACAATACAGAAGATTATTTTCAGCTTTCAAAGTTAAAGCCTCTAGCACTAATACAAAATATGTAAAAGATTAGTTATGTTTTTTGAACCAGCACTGCTATAGGCAATAGAGCAAAGAATGGTCCATTTTTCTGCCCCAAGAGATTCACAGCACTATCTTGAAATAAAAATTGTTACTATGAATTAAAAATCATAGAATGGCCTCAGCTGGAAGGGGCCTCAAAGACCACCCACAGTCCACCTTGCCATGGCCAGGGACACTAGGCTGCTTAAAGCCCCATCCACTTGCCTTGGACACTGCCAGGAATGGGGCACAAAAAATTAACCCCAAGTATATTTAGCTCGAAAAAAACCCAACCAAACAAAAAAATTTACCTGAAGGCAAGTTGCACAATAGCACAGTCCACAACATTTTACTTACAACTAACCAAAGCTTCATACTTCTTCAAACAGTCTCTATTATGTATTTACAGTGGGAATTATTTGTCTGAATAACACTCAGAGAGTAATACCAAAAAGGCTTAGTAATTTTCCTTCTTAGAGAAGTTGATTCATATTAAATTTGATCTTTGAAATAATTTAATGAAAGTGACAAACCTTCTATTAACTATAATAATTTTACTGACAGCCAGTTCTGGGCAGAGTTTTATCAGTGAGTTTTGCCTTTAAACAACCACCACCACCACCACCATATACTGTACCTTCAGTACAACATCTCCTTCCTGGATGTTGCCATCTCTTGCTGCCAGGCTATCCTGTGATATTTCTTTCACAAATATGTGACTTGCCAACCGCAGACCATACTCTTTACAATAAAAGAAAAAAGAAAACCGATGAAGTTACAGTAGAAAAGAGGGAGGCATCTTGAGATTTACAACACTGATTTTTATAGCATTTACACAGGCAACATGAAGAGGAGAGTGAACAATGGGCTGTAGCAGAATATGATACAGCTTTACCATTATATCAGTCTATTTTTCCAACACTGCTTATAATCAGAGCTGTTGTTCAATAGCTTAATTTAGATGCTACCTACAATTTTTCCTCTTCCAAAAAAGACACCCACTAAAGACTCAGCTAAAGTGTAGGTATGTAGCTGCTGACTACCAGATGTTGGCCGCAGTTGGGATTTGTTTACACTGTGTAATACTTTACCCTTCACTATGCACAGAGATTTTGGAATATGAAAAACAGCACCAGAAATACAATAGCACTTCTTAAGTTTTGAGCCAGCTACTGGTAAAATGGGCAAACCGATAACAGCAGTGTTCATTCAGCCCACACAGCCTTGAACGCAACACTGAGTGAAGCAGCTGCCCTTTAAAAACCAGCAAAAATTTTAGCAAGAGATGCACCCACAAGTTACCTTCATTTTTCCTGGATTTCACCAGTGTGACTTTGGTGGGTTTTGCGGGCTGGCTGGAGGTGACAGACCTCCTGTCTGACCTGGGAGACAAGCTCCTCTCCCTGCTGGCACTGCGATCTCTGACCCAGCTCTTCTCGTGCCTCCTGCTGGCACTGGGACCACCACGGCTGCTCCTTGGATCCCGGATTTCCTCATCATAGCTGTCGTCCTCATTTTCAGACACTGGCTCAGGGTCTGGTCGAGTCACTGGAATCTGAATTTTCTTCATCCTTCGGATGGTCTACAACCCAACAGCAGATATCAGCCTCTGGCTGTGGAATGCTAATGGTGTTACTAAATGTCAGAAGCCAAGCTAATTCCAGCATTCAAAACATGCAGATGTATTTGTGAATTCTCTGAATTGCTGCATCCTCATTATAAAATTATATCCAATTAATACAGGAGACTTATCAGTACAGATTACTAGAAACTTGTTTTTACAGTTCTTTTAGTCCTTTTTGATGTTTTTGCACAAGTGGCAAAAGGGTAACAATCAACAGCCTTTGTGGCACAACACAATATTCTGTGTTCAGAGCTGCATATTTGAATGCTCCCTATGCTTAAAACCACAAAATCAGTTACTGGCACTGCTAAAACCCTTTTTTGCTAACATGTAATCTACTGCATACTCAGTATGCTATTGACAGTAATTCTCCTCAACGCTGAAGTCTCCCAGTCTTCCAAAGAAACATTTGTGCAAGACATGGAGGAAGGGGAGCAATCACTCTGGAAGTTTAAAAGTTGGTTTGTACAACTTAGCTGGTTCCAGAATATGTGCCAGGCCTTGCTCAGAGATTGGTCTGCTATGTAGTACAGAACCAAACCAAGTTCTACCATAGAGTTTTCATTAATTACCTTTTTTTCATAAATCAAATATGTAAGATACTGAAAGCCCAGCACACATTGCTTTCTGTAAGCTTTAAAGAACTGCTGCCAAATCTACAAATGCAAAACATTGCACTTTTTTTGCAACTGCATTAAAGCACACAAATGCACTAAAAATCTGTCAAACAGAAAAGCTTTTCTACAAGCCCAAGAAGTCTGTTTTCATTAATTAAGAAACTTAAACATTGTGCTATTTTTCTTCTATTTTTTTGTAACATAACCCCCAGACTTCTACAGAAAGCTGGATTACAACCCTTTGGTGATGACCTATTCTGTTTTGCAAAAGTTCAAAAACCAACCACTTAGAATTAGTCTACAAAATTATATGAATTAAGGTAATTATACCTTATTTTGGCAAACTGTTTACTGAGCACAAAAAGAACTGTGTTAGTGCCCGAACAACTTGTCCTTTAGCACACACCAGCCTTTAAAAAACAGAGTAGAAGCACATCCAACAAAGTAAACAAGTATTAAACAAAGCTGACTTGCCACCATTTGGCAATCTGAGAAGAACTTTACCATAAAGAAAAGGAGTCTGAACTATCCCGTGCCACACTATGCAAAATCACTATCATTCACACTTCAAAAACCATTTTGAGTGACCCACTTGATAAACATGCCATGATTATCACTTAAACCTCATACATCACACAGGTGTTATTCACATACCTTGCATCATGCCCCTATTTTACAGCAGACATTACATTATTTCACCTTTGCTCTGTAACTATGGAACTTTAAATCTTCAAGATATTCACTTACTATTTTGGCATTCTTCCCACTTTTCCTCAGCTGCTGAACAGCAAATGCATGCTCGACGTTATCCATTGAAACTCCATTAACCATTGCAACACGGTCATTTTCTCTACAAGAAAAACACCACAATGTACAGTATAAATACTTTATGCCACGAAGAAAATATTGGTGAATAGATGTCCCTGAGCAAACTGCCTGTATTGCAAGCCTACTACACCAACAGTTACAGACAGACAGCTTGAGACCAAAACAATTAGGAGGTTAAGCTACTGCTGACGAAGATGAATGCCCCCGAATCAGAACCCAGGTACAGACTGGCACTTACTGTAGCAGTCCTTCTGCTGGGCCTCCTTTCAGCACATCAGAAATAACTATTGATGTCTCACCACTCTGAAAGTGAGGATTATCTCTTCCTCCAGATATTGCAATACCAAATCCAAATCCAGGGGCCTATAATGTAACAAGAGAAATATTCTTACTTTCTAATATCCAGTGGTCACAATCTGCATTCCCATGCCAAACACAAGAAGGTCCCATGAGAGGAATACAAGTTTTTGAAAGAAGACAGGATCACGCTATGCAATCCAAAAACATGAGGTAGATTAAAAATAAACACTTTTAGAAGGCAGAGAGTTTTGGAGTAACTACCCAGTCTCTTCAAAGAGATTAGAGTTCTCATTTGCATTTTTATGACCTAGACCTCAGGTGGTTATCAGCAAGACCTCAATCTTCAGTAAGCACTGAGCTGCAACTCTGACTCAAACCTCTGTATCATTTCCTGCAACACTTTCTTTGAGTTTTCCCATGATGGTATTTACCCAGCTCGACCTCACTTAGCTCAGGAACTGACAGGATTGCTGCACACAGTAGTATGACTGCAGGCTCAGTTCTTACGAATTATACCAAGATCACTTGTACCATTAAATACATCAAAACCTTGTCAGCACTTGCAAATCATCTGCATCTTAACAAAAGTAATTTGCTTCAATCTTTTCCCTCTAGGGTGACCTGCCACTACAGCAAGGTCAATGCCTCTGAAAAGTTATTCCTGTTAGATATTTCAAGATACAACAATGATGCTTACATTTCTGCCTGGAAGCAGCAAGGGTGGGAAATAAGCTTTCTAAATATAACTGATCTGCAAACCAGAAAGCTCTTTCATCATTGCTCAGAAAACATTTTGAGGATATTACCATTTAAATCCTGTATTTTACTCAAGAATTCATTCTGCAATTTTCAACTATACAAAATGTAGTCACTGGACAGAAAAGATCAGGTTTGGGTCAATCTCACCCCTCTATTTCACAGAGCACACACTTCGTGCTGGCAGACTTCACCTTCTCTTTTTCAGACTTTTTAACAAACATGACCCAGCTTTAGCAAGGGGTTTCATAACCTTACAGTGACAGCAGAGGCAACATTGCAGTCTGCATGTGGCTGCAAGACACGTGACGTTCAGTTTTTTGGACATTAATTACTGCCCAAAACCAACCTGTTTCCTATTTCCTCCTAAAACAGTGGTCATAAGAAGACGTTTCAGATTTGCCTTTAAGCAGTGAATAGGAACAGTATTAAAATACAGACTTGGAGATTCACTGTTCAGAAATGGAGTTGAGCAGTTAGTCCATACTGTTGCCAAGAAGGAAGTGGGTCTAAGTGTAGGGGACTGGGGAAGGGCACACCTTACTGCTTCTTTTATATCTATTTTAATTCATTAGAGGATGAAAGCACTTATTTTCAAAATACAACCCAAACAGATCAACCAGAAATCATGGCTTGGATGAAAGAATTAAGTGCAATTTGGTGCCGTGAAGGAGGATCTTAAATGTCCATTCATGACCAGAGCTGAGGGTATTTTAGTTTTTAAAGTCAAAGAGAATATATAATAACCTATAGTATTATTACTAGAATATGCTAATAAAAACCTTTTCACATCAGTAACATTTCCCCTCTCATGACACTTCTGCTTTTAGTTTTTCATTATTTTAACAACCAGAACTTATAGCAAGATGTTGATCATAGAACTTAGTTCGCACTGTATTTCAGTAGGGAAGGAAGGGGGAAAAAAAAAGACAGTAACAAAGACATTTGTGTCAAACTTCATTGACATATTCTCTATTATTCCTTTACCATAAACAAAAATATTTTTTAAATTCCCCACTCATGGTAAGAAACACAAACATCAAGCTAAGGGCAGCAGAAACTCACTGTAAACATTATCATGCTGCTTGCCATACTACTTTTTAAAAGTAGATTTGCAAATCAAATCACCAGTATGGAGATTTCATACGTTTCATACTTTATTCTCTTCCAGAAGCCCTGAAACAATGCACTCTCATATACAGACAGCAGTTAAAAGGGCCTACAAATCAGATAGAGTTTCTAGTAAGTTAAATCAAGGTCGTCCAAAACACTCCCAATTCAAAAATCAAATCCTAAATCCTTCTGAAAATTTAAGAGGTCACATAAGAAACCTTCAGTAAGAATCAGCCTACCTACTTTCCATTTTATCCTGTTGCCTACCATCATCCTGAAAGACAAATGATTATCAGAACTGCTGTTAACTCTCTAAAAACTGAGCCTATCTCCTAGACATGTCTGGAAATAGCAAAAAGTTGATCACTACAGATTATACAAGATACTAACATGTACCTTATGTAAAACTGCATTGAAAATTCCTTGTATCAGAACTTCACCTGTCAGATGTTGTAGGAAAAAACACACAGGACTGTACTATTCTACTGTCCCACAGTAATGCAGGGTGGGACAGGCATAAAGGTAGGTACACCCCTGGTTTCTGTGCTTTGGGGAAAGGACAAACATCTACCACAGACAGACAAAACTTAGCTCCAAGTAGGAAAAAACCCCAGGTGATACACAAAGTATATGGTTCCTCCTTCAAGTACTTAGCAATTAAGTATATAAACCCAGAAGATCTTTCAGTAAAAGAAACTGCAGCTACCTGATAAGCTTTAACTCAATTTGAGACTGTTAAGATTAAGTCTCAATTAAGAGTTAAGTAGCAGTCCAGCCCAGGAAGCTGGGAGGGTGGTAAAGAAAGGCAACAAAAACTCAAGGTGAGAAATTCCAGTCTCCACTTCCCAAAAAACTTTCTAATGAGTCTTTTGACAGTAGTGCTGGAATTCACCAGTAAACCCTCATCCCTGTGTTAAGGATAATTCTAAGCATATATTTGTTTCATATTAGCATAAGGGATTTGGTTTTGTTATCTGGCAGATGGAAATAACTGTTTGTTTTTAACTGACTAAATTAATGCTATTGAAGTTATTAACAGTACATATCAGCTTTCAACACCTAGGTAAGAGCTACTTAGTCAGGTAATAAAACAGTCATACCACAAGAGTTGGCAGAATTTAGGCAAATAAAAGATCATAACCAAAATTATAATCAAATCATGCTTTCACATTAGTGACATAAAAGAACTTCTGACTATGCTGCAAGTGCAACCAAAAATGTGATCTTTGGTTCCTACCAGTTATTTTAAATTTTGTTCAAGGTAACACCATAATGCAGCATTTCTTTATTTCATTCTGCATGGACTACACGTCTCACTTCCGGTGTCACTGAAATTCCTGCTCCAATTGACCAGGAAAAGAGCCCCTTCAAGACAAAATGAACTATCACCAAGCCTACAGGCCAACCTTGTATTACTGTGGCATTTTTTGCTTGGTTTTTATAAAGCAGTACTAATTTAATCAGTAATGTGACTAAAAACCCTGAAGTTTACAGAGATGACAGGGATGACTGGACAGCTTCAAGATGAAAACATAAAGGACAATTAATTATATATAGAAATAACACCTCTTGCTTAAAACACCCGTTGACCTAAAAATTGCTGGAAGCTTCAAGAGTAGCCCAGACAAACATCACTCCACATTTTCATTTTTACTTATACTTTCAACACCTGGCTGCAGTCAGAGATGGGATACTTTGTCAGCCTTCTGAGTATAAATGTTCCCTTGACAGGACACCTACCCAAACAGTTATTTTGAAACAACATTAAAGCCTTTAGAATCAACAGCTAACAGGTCTGATAGAGAATTAATATTTTCTCTGACCAGCTGAGCTACACATATACATTTTTGTCCAAGGTCCATTCATCCCACCAACCCTACAATTTTAAAATGCCTTTATTCTATGATGAACTGAACGCAAATGGTACAACTTGCTCCCATGAAACAACACTTCCACACCTCCCTGTTTTCTGTTTTTGGGATGAATACAGCTATTTGGACCATGATTCCGTGGCTGCTTTAACACTAAGCTGCTGCCAGAAATGGCACCCTACCCTGTTCTGACTTTTCCTAAGAAATTAACTCCTTATCAACTCTCTTGTACAGCTTCACGATAGCTGCATCAGAATTCAAATTAATTTAGGAGCAACTCAAACAAGAGAAGTCAGCCTAAATGCAAAAGCAGCCTAGCTATTCACTGGTTTCCAGCACACATTCCTTTGTGCAGGGTACATATTCTGACACCTGGAACAACTACTTCCAGCCAGTGGTTTAAGAAAGTGGCAAGCAAATAAGACAGTTTTGAATACGCTTATTTATATGCAACTACACTGTTTAATGTCCTTGCAAATAAAGTTTTTAAACTTTCAAGCATATTTACAGCATTACCATGAATGAACACAGATTTCTACCTCCCCTCACTTAGGTACAGATGTAATCTTTGTTTCTAGCATGGTCATTCGTCACATGGAGCTTTTACAACACTTCTAAATTTAAACAAGGGAATATGACAGTTTCCTTTCCTTTTACTTCCTGACATCTGGCTTTTTCCTATTGTTTTCAAAAACTACCAGTATCCTGCTTTGGGCACACACAGCCAATTGTATGAACTCACCCTGTGAAGAGTCACTGTGTGTTGTTCCCATATAGCTGTTTCTTCCATTGTTGTGCTCTAAGAAGAAAAAAAAAACAAACCCAAAGATTAGACTTCACTTTCAATAGTTGTATAATACCACAAACAGAAACTTACATTCAAAAGTAATATTAACATTCATATAGAACAACTACAGAAGAAGTTGGCTTGGCTCACTCATTGCACATTTCCTGCCTTTATATGTCACAGCTGAACTTCCTGTGCTCCTGTGGAAGGGAGCAGGGGGAAGAATAGGCAAAATAGATTACAGAGCTTGAAGTTATAAAGCAGTTTCAAGGGAAGGATGACAAGCAGCATTTGTGATATAGGCTCTCTTGGTTGCTCATCAAGACTGTAGTAGATGTAGCTAGTCCAACCAGTTGCACTTATAATTCTAACATTTTATTTATACTCTCCTTTTGCTTGTTTTAACGGTATGCACATTACCAGTAATTCATGAACACCCAGCTACAGATTACAGTACCTACTGCTACTGTATTATGCACACAGGTCACATTTAATGGACTGCAGTTTAGTGTAGGCTAATTATTTGGGTGAACAGTAGCACTGTAGAAATTACAAGGTCCTCTCTAAGGTAACTAGATTAAACAGTAACATTATGACAATATTGACATACCTGCATTTCTGCTTAAAAGAACAACTACTTAGTGTGCCATGACAAGCAAACATTTGGAAAGGGGAAAATAGCATGAGGGAGGAAAACCCAGCAGAGCCCAAGGCCTGAAAACAGGCAGGAAGGCAGCAGGAAATGCACAGCGAACATCCACCTTTCCAGAGGGAGTGTTTTGCTCCATACCCGCCCCCCTCAGAAGCATGCGATCCACTAAATAAAGAACAGAATCAGAACACAAAAATCTCTGCAACTTGGCCATGCTGGTTTTTTGAAAATCTACTTTGCTCTCAATTTGTTTCAGTTACAGTAACTCAGTCACTACAACAAAAACTACTCAGAACTTTTAATCCAGTCCTCTATCACAAGGAACAGCAGTAGGAGTGTTTACCCTCCCACACAATACCTCTGAAGACTTTATCCAATTTCAGAACATTAGAATTTGGGTTCAAAACACAAGTTCTTCCCATAATGCCAAAAGGCTCTGCATTTTGTGCTCGAATTTCAAGGGTTAGGATGTGCCACATTACTGCTCATTTCTCTTTTCAGGGTTCACTTCTCTTCAAAGTGCTGTTGCGACTTAATTGGGATGTATTTCATTCAAACAGCTGTAATTCTCCTTAATTCAGTGCCAAATGTTGCTCCTTTGCATTAAAGATTGATTCAACTCTACCCCAGAATTAGATTATTTCTCTCCAGCTTTTTAAACTCAGACCAAATATATACTAAAACAGTAACAATTTACACACACAAAGCCATCTTTGAAACAAAACAGAATGTTTTGCTTGCTAAACGG
>VZUA01036240.1:3084-17458 GCA_013401035.1 Horornis vulcanius | reverse complement strand
AGTGGGACACTGTTAAAAATGAAAGCATGTGTTTTTCTCTTTGGATTTTTTGCCACGATGGTTTCATTTAAGCAAGATGCTTTTCCCACACACATGAAAAAAATATACACATTAGACTAAAAACATCCATAAAACTTAAAAAAATCCATTTGGGATTTTTCTCTGGAAATGGAAAATTAGAAAAAAATCAAAATAGGTCAGGAAAAGATTTCCATTTAGCCAAAACAGTACTTTTGAATTAATTTATTCTCAATCAAAACATTTCACTCAACTCTAATCGCTGGACTGAAGTCACCCTGCAGGATTCAAAAGGAGTTGATTTAGATGCTCCCATGGGTTCCCATGAATCAGAAAAGCAATCAGTCAATCATCTTCCTGCTCTCAGTTTTCTGTTGTAGAGTAATTCTCCAGATCGTACTTGCTGAAACTCCTTGCCTGGCTTATTTTTCTACCTAGCAAAGACGACTGCAGCATCCACGGCCCCAATCCAGCAAAGCGCTTTACACACATTCTTTAGTTAACGTATTCTCCTTGATGTTAATGAGCTATTCATGTACTTAAAGTTAAGCCGGGTTTAAGTGATTTGTTGGACTGAGTCCTGAGCCCTGGAAGGGGAGGTGCTGAGAGCCGTTTTGTGGAAGCATCCTCAGCTATAAAGCAGTGTGGCTTGGCAATGGTCAGAAGTTGTATTCATTTGAGTAAATCAGTTTAGAAACTGATGAAGATCCGTTTAAACATCTCCCACACAGGGCTTCTCTCTAAGTGGCCTTAAAGCTGATTTTATGAGATGTGCTCCCCAAGTAGGATGAGAGCAGGGCTTGCTCTGACTGACCAGGCTCAGCTCACGAATGATTTGCTGAGATCCCGAAGGCACCTGCAAGGAGAAGTTGCTTTTGCTGAGAGGTGTGAGATCTGTCCCTCGACACCCATAAGTAATCATCTTGCTGAAAACAAGCAAACTCAACTTGCTGAGTTTTTATACAAATTACATATTTATAGCCACTTTTAGCATCAAAGTGATCAATCTATTTTGTTCAAGGCTCCATTTCAGGTGATATAACCTGTAAATTACTGTAATATACTCAGCTCTGCTGTAATTTACATTAAAACCCCCACCACGATTATGTGTAGGTGGAGGGCAAAGAAGGTTCCTCCCACCTCCTTGCACTTTGTAATCTTATGGATCCCTCTGAAATGTAGCAGACAGCATTGATCATGTTATATAAACAAGGAGCTGTGCAGTGCAGTGCAGTGATATACCTGTCCCCAGGCATTGTCAGAAAATCTCATGTCTTCCCTACAGAAGAGTACAAAATATGTATTTCTTGAAAGTCACCAATCAATTGCTTCAGTCTTCTCCTGCAGACTTGACACCAAAAAAAAAAAAAAAAAAGTATTTGAAATGTCAATTCAAAATGCTTCAGAGGCAAGTTTTCCTGACTGGCAGAAGGAGACTTGTTACTGACAGCACTACAGGAAAAAAATGCCTGCTGAAATACATCATTCAGCACCTTTGCCATGGTCTGGAAAGCAGATAATACAAAAAGATTGTGTAATTTGATGCAAGTCCACCCTTGGGCCAAGCGTGTTACAGGCTTGGGCAATATCAATAAAGTACACCAAAACCAGACCCAATTCTTGCCTGTTGCACCTGGAATCTGTTCTGGGGGTTTGGGTGGGTTTTGGTACAGGTGTAATAGGGTCCTGTGTGCCCTGATCCTGACAAAACCCATCATGTGAGGCAGTTCTGGGGTCTGTCAGTACCACAAGTGGCACACACCATTTCACTGCTTGCATCTCAGTCTTGCCTGATAAGCCATGAAATATCAATGCATTAAATCTCTAATTCATTGATTTCAGAATTAGTCTTACTATTTTATCTCAGTATCTGATCCCAGCCTTCCAGACACAAAGGACAGGGCTAAGAAATCCATAAGCACCAGTGTGTGGTTAAAGAACTGCTTTTCCAGATAACACACAAACATTAAAACAAGGGCAGACTGAAGTCAATATGCTCTAACATATTTTAATTGCTTCTTAATAAGTGGATAATTTTGAGACTTCCTGACTCAATCATCTTCTACTTTTTTCATTCATTCTTCTACAAATCCTCTTCTGTTTAGGACAGGGTGGGGCAAGGTGCTGGCTGGACTCAGGGTGTGTTGATGTCCATTGACCAGATGGATCCCAGAGTATTCCCATGCCTCTAGCTTAGACTAACAGAGGTGCTGTGCTGACCCCTTCTATTCTCCTCTGCCATCCCTGCATCTCCACCTTCCTCAGAGGGGTGGGAAACTGTGTTTCAGCACTTCTCATCTGGGTTCAGTCTGACCCACCTCACAGCTCTGCCACTGCATACCTACAGAAAACCCAGCATCCCCTGAGGAATCCTTGTGGCTCCATCACTGAGCCTCATCCCTCTCTTGCAGCCCTCTTCCCAGCTTGGGTAGCCAAAATATTTTGGTCTGCTGCCTATCGGATCTGCCCACGCACCAGCTCTGTCCTCAACAGCTCAATGCTGATCAGTTCCTCCCAAAATCTGCCTTCCTGCCAGTTCCCACTGGGAGCATCCCAATATGCAGCAATGTCAGCAATGGTTTATGTCAGCAATGTGGAGAGATTCAAGGGTTGTTCACCTGAGGCAGGGCTACTGCTGGGCTGAAGTGATTAAAATATTAACTGCTGGAATAGCTGTCCATCCCACTCATCTCCATCAGAAGCAATTAATATGGATTATATATATTTTGCAAGAAGAATATCTTTCCTTTCAAACCTTGGAGGAACTCCAGGGAGGATTAGATAGAAGACTGAATGAGCTAATTTGCATAAATTAGGTAAAATGTGAATAGCAATTTGCATTCTGAAAGGCTCTCTCTGACTCTTCATGATATATTGATGCCATCTGGAAAACCTAGCTATGAACCAGACATTTGTTGGAACGATTCTCCTCGGGCTGTTCCCACAAACTTTGCGTGTATGTTCAGAAATATTCCCCTTTCCTCCTGCTGCTTGGAGCAGGGTTAAAGACCTCTTTATAGGATTGACCCTCTTTATTCAAGAGAGGACAGTTCAGATAGCTTAAGAAGAAATGGAGGGTGCACTGGAAATACTCTAATTGCTGTTCTTCACCAGAGGCAAAAGTTCCAGCTATGGCTGTGTTGAATTCCTATGTTAATATGGCAGCAGAGTACCAGGCTGGACTCTCATGTCATTTTTCTTTTCTCAGGTTATATAATTTCTTTGGGAACCATATTTTATGAGCTTACTTTTNCTCTCTGTGGCCTCTGCTGGGTTCCACTTAACTGCATTTCAAGCTCTCCAAGATGTGGTAGCTATTTGGGAAAGCAAAATCATGTTATTTCTTCTTTTGTGATAATGGCTGTCTTCTTGAGTGCTTTCTGCCAGATCTTGATCTTCCCAATTCAGTGTTCCTGGTATTGATGTCTTTCCTTTCTCCATTCTTTGTGAAAGAATCACTTGAATTTCATTCTTTTGCCTCACAAACTCTGCTCAATTTAGTGAAACTGTTGAGATTAGTAAAACAGGAGGACAGAATTTCTGCATAATGTTATGATCAATGTTTGGAGTCTTGTGTCATTTTTCTTTTCTCAGGTTATATAATTTCTTTGGGAACCATATTTTATGAGCTTACTTTTTTCTGCCTTTGATATACAGCTTCTCCTTGCATTATACAAATTCCAGCCCCGCTCCTTCCTTTATCAGAAAAGATGCCACATTTCTGGAAGTATTCAAGGCCAGGCTGGATGGAGCCCTAAGCAACCTGGTCTAGTGGGAGGTGTTCCTGCTCATGGTGGGGGGTTGGAATGAGATGATCTTTGAGGTCCCTTTCAACCCAAACCATTCCATTGTGTGTCCTTTGTACACTGGATTGCTCACACGGGCACACGGAGCTGCTGCACTCTGCCCAGCTCCATCACATGCCAGAGACAGTAAAGCCATCGTGACAGTAGAGTCACTGTGCCCACTGCCTCCAGAAGAACATATTAGCTGATCACCACCTTCTCTCTCTACTAGAGCTCACCCTTTTTTTACAAAGTTAGGAGCTGAGGCAGTTTGTCACAGGTACCCACAAATCTCTGCAGCTCATAAATCCTCTTCAGGACAAGAACTGAACTTTCTGCTGCCCCTTGGAGCTGCTGCTGAAGCCATCACTGAATCCCTCAGTGGTTAACCAGGTGGTCTGCAGGTGCTCCCAGAGCTGCTGATGTTGCTGAGGCTCACAGCAAGGAGCCACTGAACCTCAGTATCACTGCTTTGTGCAGACAAAATCACTGGGCTGGAGCCAGACCAGGCAAATGCAGCACAGTGCAGGAACAACAGTTAATAGATAAAGACTTTACATGCCCCAAGGTTTTAGGGCAATGAGACAAAGACGAAGGGTCAGAGAAGTTCAAGATGCCAGGAATGAGAAGAAAACCTCTTTAGATGTAACCTTTTTAAAGCAGGATGGTAAAGGAATCTGGCATCAGGTTTGAATGTGATTTATAGTATCCTTATGCGATGAGAATTGCCACTACCCCCCAAACCCAATTATTTCCACAGCTCTTCTCCAGAAAAATGTGTCTGAGCTAACAGACAAACACGAACTGGGGCATGAGTCACTTGCTCATGCAGTTGCCAAGTTCACAGACTGAAGTCTGTGATGAGTTGAGTCTGTATCAGCTGCCCATGCTTGAGAGGCTGGGTCTGGAATATCTGAGATGAACAGCCCTTGACTACAACTGTCAAAACTGGGGTGAAGGTAATAGCATCAGATTTATTCTAAATAAATGCTTTCCAAGTTAAAAGGATGGATAAGTGCTCGGTGATTATAGAGTAACTGTATAAAGCCCAAACTTGTATATCCTGCAATTAAATTCTGAGAGCTCTGCAAAGCTCTCTTAGAGCTGCAAAATTAGAGGTCATTTCTGTGCGACCTGGAGGCTAAGATGGTATCAAAAATATCTGAGAAATTTCAAACTTGAAATCCCTGACTGTGCTTAACTCCTTTAGGCCATTCTGTTTTTCTTTTTGAGAACACCAACAACAGCAGTAACTTTTTATGCAGCTTTGTATGTGTCATATAAACTTTTGATAGTAAATGGCAAGCTGACAATTTTTAGATTAAATGTTTTTTCTCTTGGTGAATGTAGGTCAAAACAAGCTGTTTGCAGTAGAAGTTGGTTTAAATGAATTTCCTCATTTGAAGAATCCCTAATTTTTTCAAAACAATGGCAAAACATCCTGTTTCCTCATTTTCAACAACTAAATAAATATATTTTTTTGTTTCAAAAATTTCACCACCATCTAAATGAAATATTTTCAAGGTATCTAAATGAACTGTGCATTGATCTGATCTGTACTCTTTTTTTTTAGATTATTGGTTCCCAAACACTGATAAATCCAGAAGAGGGAAAACTACTACAAAATCTTGCAAATTCCCACAGAGAGAGAAAGTATTTCCTTTACTGATATAATAACAAATAGCAATCATAATGAATGTCATAATTACAGCGGTCGTGAGGATAGTTATTGGCAATTTAAATCAAACTGCTCCCAGAAAACAGGAGAAAGTGGGAAGGAGTGAGGTGGGTGGATGATGGCTTAAAAGGATGGTTATTGATCGAGTTGTTCATGGTGGATTAACTCAGGAAGGGAGAGCTGGATTTATTTTATCTTTATCTGTGAAAAAACATTGAATATTTGCTTAATTTTATTGCATATGTACAGCATAACTTGATGATTACACACAATTTATACAAAAAGCCCATACTAAAGCAATTAAATACTCATTATGTTAGTTTTCCTGGCTCAGGAGGAGGACTAGATATTTCCTTGGGCTCTCCTCCAGCCCTGTCTCCTATGATTCCATACCCCATAGGTCAATCTCTCCAAAACTGGCCTTTACTGGGCTGGGCTCAGAGCCACCTGGGCTCTGACAGGGATTTCCACAAAGACCCAGTTTGAGTCCAAAGAGCATTTGGGTAGATGGTTAGGCCAGGAGGTTCCCCTATACTCTCCCTAGACTCCAGGACAAGTTATATGCAAGTGGTTTTCAACCTTTTGCAGTTTGTTGTCCTCTAAAATCCCATGCTCTCCCCATGTAAGCCCTGTCCAGCAAGCCTAAGCCCACTGTGAAAAGCTTTATCCTTTTACAAGATTTATGGCTTCCCACTGCAGAGCCATTAGGAACAGCCCTCAGGTCCCCAGGCATCCTGAGGGGTTGAAACCACTGGTTGGCACCAGGGGACTCCCAAAGTAATCCTGCAGAAGGGTGGTGCAGAGTCCTGAATGTGCTGAAACTAATGGAACAGGCGTGAATCTCAGCTGGAGATAATGGAGGGGAGAAGTACTCATGGATCTGAAATTGCCCTCTCTGGTACCAGGAGCAGCACAGCCCTGCTTGACCTGATTTACTTTGTTCTCAGGCAGATCTTGCAGCTCCAGGCTGCTGCTCAGCACAGCCAGAGCTCCCAGTCCAAAGCCACCTTGTGAGCCAGGTACCCCCTGGATATGGGGTGAGGAGGGCAGGGCAGGCACAGCCAGGCATTGCCTCTCATCCTGTCACAGGGGACGAGAGCTCGGCCCCCACCTGGCTGTACCCTCCTGTCAGGGAGCAGTAAAGAGTGATAAGGTCTCCCCTGAGCCTCCTTTTCTCCAAATAAACACCCCCAGCTCCCTCAGCTGCTCCTCAGAGTTCTGGTGCTCTGTCTGTGCTTTTCTGTGTGTTTTAGCACAGGTGGCTGCAGAGGTCCCTGCCAAGAGAAATCATTGACTTCTTTGTCTGGGATAACACTGGGAGGTCCAAACTCTGATTAAAGTTGTCTTGTTTGCTTGCCTTCTCTGTAGTTACATGTGGGTATAGGATTCACCTCTATCTGCTGCACTTTTCCCCCTGGAGGAAACATTTCAGCAGTACCGAGAGGAGACTAATCAGGTATTAAAAGCAAAGTGAATTGCACTTGCTGTAGAATTGGGGTAAATTGCTAGAGCAATGATAGAGCCCCTCCCCTGTTTTAATCCATTTTAATCTCATTGTTGAGTTAATAAAACCTATTGGTTTACTGAATCAATGTAGGGTGTGATTCATTATTATGCGTGCTGGTACACAGATTCAAATACAAACTCTCTCTGCTATAGACTGGAACAACACTGATCCAATGGAAGTTGGCTCCAGGGAAAAATTACCTCTTGCCACTTGTCATAGAAAGACACTAGCTATGTTAAATTTTTGCTTGTATGAATCAGAGGCTTTATTTGACTTCGCTGATGCTGAATGCACTTGAAATATTTTTACAAATGATTTAATCTACAAACAGAAAAGAAACCTCCTTTTGTTTGAGTTCATATTGGATTCATTTATGACCATTAAGCAAAACAGCTATGCCCTATAATGAAGAGGGATTACTAGGGAAACAAATATATTTGTTAGCTTTATTCTTCCCCCTGCATCTATTAGAACAAGCCTGTGTTTCCAGCTTGCATTTCATTTTCTTTATGGCAGGCTACTGGAGTTGAGACATAAATTAAATAGATACATTTATATAAAGTCTGAATTTCTGCTACTTTTCTGTCTCAGATCATATCATTCTTGTCAACTGTCTTCATTTAGGAGGGTCAATCTGTGTACTACTGGAGAAACAGACTCCATTTTTTTCATGCTGTTCCTCCCAATAGCTCTCTGAAAACAATGAAGTTCTATGAACTTAAAAAGTATCTCTCTTATTTATAGCCTTGCAGATACCAGTTATTTGACAGAATCTTTTTTCTTCTTTAAGAATCAGATTCAGGGGTTTTTTATTTTTTATTTTTAATTCTCATTAAAGGACTTGAAAGGATTTGAGTTCATAAAGTGCTGTTCTCTTAAGAGATGATTTTCCTGATCGATAAAAAGCATCCCATGTGTCACACCCCACACAATAATAATAATAATAATAACAATAACAATAACAATAATAATAATAATAATAATAAATCTGCTATATACAGCCATAAGTCCTTGCAAATAAGAATATATCCCAGAGTAACAAACTAGGACATCCAAGGACTTTGTGACAGCTGTGAAGGACTCCAAGCTCTGACATATGATCAAGCGAGAGTGACTTAACAAGTCACCAAACATCAGAAGAGCTGAGGTAGCAGTCTGGGCACACGTTCTTGGCCGGTGACAAAGATATAATAATGCAATTTAGCTTTGCTGACAGTGAAACAAAGTGAAGGTACATCATATTATTTTGCATTAGCTCCAGGCAAAGAGCATATGTATGGACAGGTACCTTCGCTCTGCTGATGTGAAAGAACAAATTAAGCTTCCATGACCCGATGTTTCACCCAAAACCTCAGATCTTATGGCTTCAAATATCTTAAGCTTTCTCTACATCAGCCAGAAGGGATTCTCTAGCCCAGGTTTGTCAGGGGAAGGCAGCTGTAGCTCACCACCCCGTGTGCAGATTAATGGAGTGCAAACAGACTGCTCTGAGAT
Source organism: Horornis vulcanius (assembly GCA_013401035.1). Classification (NCBI taxonomy): domain Eukaryota; kingdom Metazoa; phylum Chordata; class Aves; order Passeriformes; family Scotocercidae; genus Horornis; species Horornis vulcanius. The sequence goes on along the minus strand of VZUA01036240.1, from coordinate 8,976 downwards.
GAGGGGAGATCTGCAGCCTCGATTCTACCAGCACAAGAGGCAACAAGCCACAGGACAGACTGATGCTCAAACTGAGGTCAAGTGTCTCAGCCTTAATCCAGACACGAGACAATTGAAACATGGTCCTCTTACAGAAAGAGGCCTCAGCTGCACAACAGAAATGTTCAGATTTCAGCCTCTTCAGAAATGTTAAAGGACTATTACAGACCTAAATGGCCTTTGTCCTGCACTTGTTTGGGGTGTCCTTCCCAGCAAGTGGCACTTTGGAGGCTTCCAAAGAACACCCAGGAAAATGTAGGGAACTTACCTTGATCCAGCAGTATTTAGTTTGGGGATGAAAAAAGAGAACATGAGAGCTTGAAAATGGAAAATCAATCACAAATGAGTTCATTAGGGCAATGACAATCTCAGCTGTGAGGGATGAACACCTTTGAGCTCCATTTGTGGATTGCTACAGATTCATGAAATCAGAATGTTTTAGGTTGTAAGGGTTCCTCAGACATTGTGTTCTAATGTTCTAATGTCCCTTCCTTTTCCATGGGCAGGGACACCTTCCACTGGACTTTGACTGGATTGCTCTGTGCTGGTGGCTGTTGCCCTAATTTTCTCCAAAAATTTGGGTTGGATATCAGAGGCTGGAGTCTTCCTGTAGACAATGCAGGGTGTCTGTCTACTGTCCCATTACAGAAATTTTAATGTACAGTAGATATACAGCAGGATTAGTGTCACCCTGGAGGGTTAAGCCAGGCAAGAAGAGAACCTGAGCATTGGTCATGTGCAGGAAGTAACAAGGAAGGCTTTATTTATTGTGTACCTGGAGAGGCACCTATTCCAATGGCTCTGCACAAAAGCAGGTTAGTGGGAGAAAATGAGTAGGTAATGAGGACAAGGACAGAGCTCCCATCTGGAAGAAAGTGAATACAGTTAACTTCCCTCATTTACTTGCTGAATAGGCCTGACTTGGAGCTTTGGGATCCTAGTGATGGATTAAATACAGAAGAATTAAAACAGAGCAGGGTCAGCAAATTCTTCCTTGTTCATCCAGTTCAGCAGCAGTTGTGGAGGGCAGTTGTGCTTCTGGGATGCAATGCTCCTTCCTTCACAGGCACCAGCATGCTGGGGTAGGCTGGAGAGGAGGCTTTTCCCAGTATTTTTCCCTATTGCTGCCTTTTAGTTTCCTTCTTGGATCACAGGTTTCAAATCACCAGTCCACCCTGGCTCTTTTACAGCAAGTGCCCCGTCAAGAACTGCATCAGTGAAAGAGAGCCGGCTACAAATCATTGTCAGACTGCAGAGATGTCTTTCCTACAGTGGAGCTGGAATAGATATCTGTATACAAGGCCCACCGAAAAAACCCTACTCCTCTAGTCCATGGAGTATTTTCAGTTCTTGACCCAGGGTTGTATCTGTGAACAAGAGACAAGAGCAAGAAGGGAGTGGGGAGCAGGAGACAGAGAGAAAAAATTAGGACATTAGTACATATGCTCAGTGGTACAGATATAAATATGGATTTATTCTGCTGAGAGAAGTGATTGTCAGGGTCTAAGGGAGTGTGAATGTGGGATTCTGCTGGGATGCCCCTGATTTTACACACTCAGGTGAAATAATCGTAAAAAAAAAGCCTACATAGAAAGCTTTGATCATTTTGGTGTCTCTCTGCTATCCCAATAGAAAACCCTTTCCTTGTGCACTTGTGTGTGAACATGCCCATCCACCTGAAGATTAGATTTATGTGGAAATGCATCCCTCAGTGGCTCCTGCAGCACAGCCCCAGCTGGCAGCCGTGGCTCACCCCGTGTGGGTTACGCTCGCCTGTTCCCAGCACAAGGCAGATCCAGCAGGGAAGAGGCACAAACTCTGCTTTGTGTCAGGGCCAGGAATAAAATCTTCATGCCTGGAGCTTGTGGGCAGACAACTCAAATCGCTGGCACAGAACTAAACTCTGGAGCCCTCATAATACCTGGAGGATTGTTCTTCTTAACCTACTTGCATTTTATTTCTCTTGCCTCTTCTTTGCGCCTCTGCCACTCGAAGTGCTAAGTTACAAATCTGTCTAGTAGAAGAATCTCTGCTCCCTCAAATGGCCTCCCTGGGCTGCAGAGCTCCATTAATTAGCATCTTTTAAATGGTTGGGTAATATTCGTTGCTCCTTTTTGAAACCATTTCCCCGAGCCCTAATTTTAATAAAGCTGGTTCTCGTGAACATTTGAATATTAAAGCCTTTGGTTACAAAAAGACGAAAGAGGCATTTTAAAAGACAGCTGGGCAAAGATTACTTAAATGGCTGATATAATTTTGTGTGTCTGTGTGCATGTGTGAATGTGCAGCACCTCTGAGCTAAAGCCTTGAGTTTGAGGTGTTTCTGTGTCCGTGTGCATGAGGTCAGAGTAGCTCCCATTTGGGAGGTGTCAGTGTCTGTCAGGGCAGCAACGTCAAGGGCCTCAAGGAAACATGGTGCCACTCAATATCTTAAGTAAATTAGTGAAAATTTCTCTCAAAACATACCAGAAAGGGCTGAGTTTGCTTTGTGCAGTTGCATGCACTGTTTCAGATGTGAAAGGTGAGCTGAAAGCTGCTGTATATTTAAAGATCTTACCCTGGGGAAGGTGTTTTGTATCTTTTATTATGTGTATTCTTCAAGCTTTACAACCTCACCAGCTGGGGCTCATGGTGGCAAAGGAACTTTTGACTGATTTTGTGCAAAGCACTTCTCTGATGGGGACAATGTACTAAAATCAGCTAAGTATGTAATTTTCTTTCAGCATTGTCATGAAGGATCTCCAGTTCTGTGGAGTATTACTAACAAGAGTTTCCTTATCTTGCCAGCAAGGCCCAGCTTTGCTCTGGAGGAACCAGAGGGCAGTCTGGACTCCACCATCCTTTTTTTTTCCTCTCCTGAGGCTGGTAGCAGAGGTGTCAGACCGATGATGCTTTTTGCTATGTTGATACATCTTGTCGGCTCTGGACAGGGCATAGACTCTCTGATTCATATCTCACAGGTTAGTGGATCAGACAGCAGTGATTTCTGTCTTATCACAAATCTGAGGTTCAGTGATCAGTGAGGTGTAAGTATTTCTTCAGATACTTCAGCCTGCCTGGGAAAGATTTACAGCGGTTTCCTTGCTGAAAGGCTTTATACACTGTCAAACCTCTCCTGAGTCAGAGGGCTGCCTATCAAAGGGCTGTTACTTGCTCAGAAAGCAGCTGTGTTTTCCCACTAGATGCAGTGGCACAGCCATGATTTGTAGCTGCTGTAAAATGATGATAATCTGCTACTCACAACCCACCAGAGGTGTGGTCACAGGGTTTTGCTGAGCTGTACCTGCTGCCCAGGCTAACACAATACCTGAAAAGGAGGCTGGAAAATTTGTTCTTTTAATTCACCTGATCTCACTATCCTCTTTGCTGTGGCCATTGCTGACCCTGAAGCATCCTGAGGAAGCCTCGGGGAGCTGATCCCAGCCACTGGATCATTCACATACCAGCACTGCTCCTCACCTCTGGTGGAGCTCAGCCTCACACTGAAAACCCCCAGTGGAAGAACTGACACAATTTTCAACATTTTCATTCTCTGTATTTGTGTCAGTGACAGATTTGAGCAACAGTCTCCATTCTTAAGCCATTTTCTTCTTAATAAAGAGGCTTTTCAGGAATGCTGAAGCACTTTTTGTCTCTCTTGTGTGGGAGCAATGCTCTCTGTGACAATGTCTGTGCTGCCCTGAGTCCTTGTCCCTTCTGCCAGACCATGTCCTCCACCCACTTGACTTTAAGGAGATGTTCTGTAGCTGACCCCACTGGAACAGTCACAGGAGGTCAACACTGTCCATTGGCTCGCAGACAGAAAGCCAGAATGTTGTATTTGGAGGTCAGCCTGTTGAATTTGGAGGAAATGAAGTAAAAAGATAATACAAGAGAGCCACCAGGCTTCCAAAGGAGACCTGGGGTGGTGGAGATGGCTCCTCATTCCCATGAAATTTCCCTCGAAGCCATTGGGAATGGGTACAGTGCAGTGAATCTACCTGCAGAGATCTGACTACAAAGTTTTAGGATTTATATTCATGCTTTACATAGTCACCAACCCAAAATTAGTAAATAAACCTGAAATTTGACTCCTCTGTGCTTCTTTGGATCGTGTCAGTAGTAGGTCTGGGATTCTTTCCCAAGGATAACTGTGCAGTTCCAAAGGCTGGATGCAAATGTAATTTAGATTTGCTGCCAATGATCCTAAACGCAATCCAAGGGTTTGGAGCTACCAGTGAGAGGCTGAAGTGGGAAGGGTAACACGGAGGAGTGAGGGGGTGGCTAAAGTGACCACAGCCCCACTGTGGCTCTTCAGCTGCTTGTGGATCACAAACAAATTTATCTTCTGTGGCTTCTTTTTGAGGGGCAGCCCCTGACCTGCAGCAGAGGAACCCAGCAGAGCAGCAATCATTGCACAGCACCCCTAAAGCCCCCGGGTGTGGGGGTCCTGCATGGGAATATTTTGGACATTGATTGGGAATATCAGAAAACTGCTCCTCTGAGTGGAGGCTGAACTTGTCTACTCAAAGTAAGAGCAATCAGCAGCCAGGTCAAGGGATGAAATCATGAATGCAGTGTGAGAGAGAGAAGGAGTTTTGCTAAGCTTTATGTAGGGCTTTACCAGCTCCAGCAATCCCACAACGTGCAGGACAGGTCTTCCTTCTTTCTGGTGGATGTTCCTGTGCTTCTCTTAAATTTTGTTAGTGGTTAAAACATAAAATATTTCTTAAAAAAACTAGGAAGATTGTCTTGTACATGCTTAGATTGCAATAGAAATTTGATCTTGAATGGCAGAAAGAAAAAAAGAGAAAACAGGATTTATAAAGGCTCAAAGGCAAATATTTATCTTATTTCTTTGCATCTGTTTAAATAATTGACTAGAAGTGGAGAACCTTCTAGGTGAGATGAAGAATAATAATTTTTTTTAGGAAGACGTATAATAGGTGAAAGATTATTATTGGTTCTAAACGCAGAATAAAACTCAGCTTCAGGCCTTCTTTACTTAGGATGAAAACATCTTTTCATGATTTTTATGCATATGAAGGAAAGTGAATCTTTTTCTCTTGTAGTAATTGCATTTTTAGTCACAATTGCCTGTTATCTTTGCATTTCCCACAGGTGGAGATATTGATTTTCACGGAGGGTTTGCTTTAGCTGTTCATCTCTCAAAACCCTTTGTGATATTATGAAATATCAGGCTGCCAGCTAATCAGGGTGGGGATTATTTTTTCTAATAAACACACACACAGAGGCAGTAATTTGTTTATTCAACTCCTAGTTCAGGGTTGAAATTTACTCCAAAAGCAAGCGGCAGCACAGAGAGAGCCCAGGTTATGGTTCAGGGGAGAGATGGAGCCCCTTTCCAGGGGCTGCCCTGGGAGCAGATCCAAAGGCCATTCATTCACTGACAGTCTGTGACACCACACGTGGGAACCTGTCCAACTTCCCCCCATTCAACGATCTTTAATTTGGGTTTCAAATTTCTTTTTCAGGAAGCTTCTCCTGTGTCATTCATGAAGTCTCTTTGTCAGAATGGAAATAATTCTAATCACCTACCTTTATTTTCCCCTCGTTCACTATTTTTGCTGCAGTCTGATGAAGCAAGTTTGGTCAGCTTCCCATTTGGTAATAGGCAGATTCACTTTCTGATTTTCAGTCACGCACAACACAGCAAGAAAACAGCTCACGGGGGTGATCAAAACACCTCACTGAAACAATTTCTGCTTATTTTGGTTTTTGTAATTATTCTTTTTCTCTTTTTCCTTCAGCATCATGGAAACATTGAGTCAAAATTAGGTTGCCAACATCACTTAAAAAGAGATAAAGGATTTTAAATCCCTAGTCAGTGCTAGAATCCATAGGCAGTCCTGC
>VZUA01036237.1:4527-16587 GCA_013401035.1 Horornis vulcanius | reverse complement strand
CCAAATTATCACTGCCTGCACATGGGAAACTGCCACATGGAAAGAAAGAGACCTGGACCCTGGCTGAGAGCCTGGGGTGCAGTCACCCTCACCATGCTCCTCTGGTCTGAGAAAAGATGGAAAGCAGGTCTTCCTTGAAAAGACACCTCCCTCTGTAACATCCTGTAGCAACAAGGTTCACAAGTTTTACACAGAATTTAGCCATTTAACTGTTTGTTGTGTTAATGTTTCACCACACTTATTTCTCCTGATTTGTGATTTGTGTTTTTAGGATGAAGTAAGCTATGGTGATTCCTTGTTACAGAATATAAAACTACAAAAACTTTTAAATTTTTTTCTTCTTTTTATTTTTAAATGTTTTTAATGTTGTTGATTTATTTATTTTATTTTGGTTTTTGGTTTTTTGGGCCAGTGGAGACGTCTGTCTCCAGGTGCAGCTCTAACAGGAATAACAACAAATGTAATAAATTACAATAAATTACAAATACATTACAAGTATGAGACACACTAGTAGAAGATTATATAACCACCCATTGCTAAAAGCAATGGATTATTAACATACTTGCCTATCAATAAAATACTGATGTAATAATTTATAGCTTTCTAAAAAAATAAAAAAGCCCTAACAATATCTGTTGATGGTTTTGCATTAGAATTATTTTCGATTTGGAGGATGTTGCTGTGACCAGCTTGAAAGATGTCATTAAATTATTTGAAAAATAATAGCTGGGTTAGCTGTGGACAGACATGTAAGACCAAAAAGATGCATTTCCATTAGGAGGGGGAGCTTCATTGAGGCTTTGCTAGTCTCAGGACACAAGCAAAAGAAAGTTTATAGTTTCCAATTAACTCTTCTGTCAGAGATGTTCTAACAAATGCATATCTGATTTGGCTCAGAGAATATGTTCTTAGCTTTGAAGTATTTCAAACATAAAGAAAAGTTCTAACAGTAGAAATATTTTCTGCTTTTTTCCAACTGCACCTGGCTTTTCTATTTAAACAGATGACTACAACCAGCAGATGTTGTCTACAGTGAGGTCAGTTTGATACTTCTGGACCCTTTATTCAAAAGGACTGCTTTTCCTAAGTAATTTCCAGATTTCATTTAAGCTGGAGATGGGTTATGTCAAACCTGCCAGCATTTCTTAGCAAATGTGAAGTCCCAGTTTCCCACCAGGTCTTCTACATAGACAGACAAGTTTATTCAGACATCATGGGCACTGTATTTCCCCTGGCAACCTTAAACAGTTGTAGGCATTTCTGGCTTGGCAGGTGCCTGAGCAAGTCTCACTTGAGGGTGAGTAGCCACAGAAACAAGGCAGAAGTACTTGCCTGAAGCAGTCTTTGTATTTCAGAGAACCTTGCTTCCTGTGAGAAGCCTTGGAGATCTTTCTAGTATCCTTGCAGCCAGTGTTGCAGAAGGTAGAGCCTTGTCTCTGCCTGTCTCTGGTAAAATGCATTTAAAGGTAGGAAGGAATATGCATTTCTATGTGTGGTGTGTGAATAGGACAGCTATTGACTAACTGGGCAATTTCCATCTTGAAATTTAGGTTGACTTCAAGCAGGGACAGTGAAATCTTCCCTTTTCTGGAGGCCATTTTTTGCTCCTGCTCTTGGTGGACTTCCCTTTTGCACATCCCTCATTGGAAGTCCAGAGTTTTGCCTTCCATCTTCTGCTTATCCCTCCCCTCAAAATAATGCGGGCATGAACATGTGACATGAGGTCATAGGCTACACCCAGCCTGCCAACTACAAATTCCACAAGCTGATATGACAGCATCAAAAGGGTTTTCTGTCATTTTAACTTATTTTTCTTCCCATTCTACAAGTCCTGGTAGGACTGATGCTAAAATATTTTATTTTCTTTTTTTCCCTCTCCAGAATTATTCATGTGTTACCATTGTAAATGTTGCTGGATTGCTAATTAAATACTATTTAGAGTTAAAGGTGAATGAGACTTTTGTATAATCCTTTTTTTAAAGACCAACATTTTTTAAATATGTTTACGATCAGAAACATATCTTCATAATTTGATTCAAAGGAAATGGCAACAAGAGTAGTTTTCAATAATTCATCATCCCATAAATGTGTGGACCCATCACCTATGTTTAGGGATATTATTTTATTGTCATTTTATTGGCATCATATATATGTCTACCCACTGTTAAGCCTACCTGCATAAGTTTGCTGTGCTACTCAGGTGGCCAGGTGAAGTTCAGGGTCCACACATGCCTGGGGTTTTAGAAAATGTTTTCTCCATCCACGAAAGGCTGTAAAGTTCACAAAACCACTGATTAGACTGAGGGAATGTAAAACTTCAAGTCAGGTTCTGGCATGTCCTGAAGACTTTTTCATTGTCCCAATGAACAGGACAGCAGAGGTTACACTTTCGTGGTGTGTGAACAGAAGAATGCTATGTTTGGGGCTGACTTTGTGCTCTTCTCTGTATTCCAGAAGATCTTGGTATCATGGACTACAGCAGTCTTTCTAGTTTTTCCTCCGTGACCGTACTCAGAATATGACTGAAGAATTTCACAGTATTTGGGCCCTTCCTTCCGTCCTTTCATCCTTCCGTCCTTCCATCCTTCCATCCTTCCTTCCATCCTTCGTCCGTCCTTCCTTCTGTCCTTCCTTTTCTTTTTTCAGAAAACTTTCAGGTCTGCTGCTGTGTGGCAAGAGATGAAGTGAGCCCTGCTGGTTGTGATAACAGAAGAAAGGGATTGAAAACTCAGGATGTGAACCAAAAGCAGCCAGTGTGTTATTTCACTGTCACTGAAGGATTGATTCATGACACTGTACCACTTGATGACAACAGTGGTGGCCTCTTCCACCCCTCTGTGTGTGTCACCCCCACGCTGCCTTTTGCTACAAGCTGGTATTCTAAAGCTTGTCAGGGCAAGAGATATCTCTTGTGTACACATGTGTATGATGCCTGGCAAACAGGACCCCTACAGGGAGCTCCAGCAGCACTGCTCTGCAGATGTTATTAGCAACTCACTGTGACAAAACATAAAGGGCTGATCTCGCATCTAGGGATGGACTCAGGTCACGTTTCTGGACTGAAACACCGCTCCAGTTCCAGTGTGTTGAAAATCCGAGCTCAGCTACACACAGGATGTCCTTTACACCTGGAAAATCCCAGGCTGATCTCTTCCCTAGCTGGTGTTTCTACAAGGTGCAGATAACAGTGCTACAGGCTGTGAAGAGCTCAGCAAGAAAAGTCTGGAAAGAGTGTGGCGTTTTGTACTCTGGGGGCATAAATTAAACAGTTCTTGTTGCTTCTTTGAGGTTCCTTAGGTGTTAATCCAGCCATCCCCTATCAGTCTGTGAGGGGGGGTACTCACTTAGAGCTCAGCATCATTTGTTTTCCCTATTCCTTGTTCCTATCAGAGGGCAAACACTACTGCTGTCACATAGAAAAATAGGATTTTGCCTGCTATGCCTGAGAAATCTTCAGCACCACTCTGCTTTTACAGGTTCCAGGAACTCTTGTTGTAAAGCTGGGATTCAGCTGACTGATCTATAGCTGCAAAGGTTCACTGCTTTACTCCACCAGCATAAAATGGAAATGTTGTAACATTCCCATCTGTGAAGACTTGCCAAAACAGTTTAGTGTTTCAAAAGCTGCGTACTGAACAAAGACAAGATCTCACTACAAGCTGTGGGAGCTGGGAGAGTTTATGAAGCAGAAAGTACGGGCTAAGGGAGAGATCAGACTGGTGATAGTTTACTGGTCCTGCAATTCTTTTAAGAGGCACTAATGGTAGTGGACTGCTACAATCGAAGTAGACCCAGACTCATTTAAGGCAGTACCATGAAATTGGTTGCAATAAAATTATGCATTAAATGTGCATTATGTTTAATAAGACTGTATTGCACTCCCAATGTTTACTCTGTGCCCATTGAGGCTGATCCAATTTTCTAAAGTTCTCCAATTGGTTTGCTATCAGGTTTTCAGCCAGAAGGTCAAATTTCACTTGCTCTTAGTACATGTCTCCATTACTTTGCTAAGGCATTTACACTCCATATTCATTACCTCTTCTTTTTTATCTATCTCCTGTAACTTAACTGCTCCAAAATGCTTCCTGTAGGTGGCATGTTTGACACAAATGAGATCTGTCTTTAATAGATGTCAACTCAAGAACACACACACGTGTGAACACACGCTTTCACAAAAGATGCAAAGGAGAAAGAGTAGGGGAAAAGGCTATTTCCAGACTCACATTGGAGGTAATTTTATGTTGCTTCACTCAAGGTGCATGAGTGATCTCTGTGAAATCACAGGTTTCGGATATGAAACTGGGAATGTAAGTAGAGAGGCTGGAATAAATGTTTAGAGTAGTAGGTGATCATGACTATACCAGACTGGGAGCTGGATTGTTTTAATCAGAGGCAATGATAGTTTTAGTGTTCCAAAAAACACATTCTTTCCCAACATCTCAGCAAACTCTGTCAGCACTGCACTCAATGTGGGTAGCACAGGCGAGGAACCAGCAGGCAAACATTCTTAGGGCTTTGTGTTTCTTCATAAACGCTTTAGCAAGAAAATACAAGCCTTCTTGTATTCTGTTCTCCCCTGTCAGGAGATCATGTTGAGAGAATTCAGCTTGCCTAACACGTCTCAGCCAATAACGTAGCATTCATCACTCCAAAATGGACTGTCCCTGTTAGCAAAGCTGGCTGGGCTGCTCAGAAGGAGCCATTGTCCAGGACACTGGGTACTCTGCCTTGGCAAGGAGGTCTATGCCTTGCCTTCAGCTTGATTAGGTAGGGAAAATGCAGTGGAGGCCCTAAAAAGTCTTGCCAAAGGCTCAGATAATGAAGCGTTTGAATTGGCTGGTTGCAAGGTACGTCCACCCTGCTGTCATCCACTGCTCTGTCTCCAGGCTGGTGCAGAAATGCCCATATTTGCTATAAAGCTATCTGCTGGCAGGCTGCTGGCTCTGCACACCCAAAACCTGCCCCAGGGTCTGCTGGGGAGCCTGCAGGTTGTGCTGTGGAGTGGGAGCCTGGACATGATGCCTTGGCCACCACAGGAGGTCAAAGTCACAGCAGCTGATGCTTTTTTCCAGGGGACCTCTGGGCACAACTGGGAATGTTCCACACCAGCTGGATACCTGTCCTCACCTGTGTCTCCAGGGGACACCTCCTGAATCACCCTAAAACAAATGGGGGCTAGAGCAGAGACATCCATCACTTTTGCCTCTTTAGGTACAGACAGGGTGAAAATTGCTGCAACCTCTGTGCAGGCAGAGCCACATTTTGGTGTCACTCTTCTGCAGACCTCTCTGTTATAATATGGAATTATCAGTCTATAGGTTCAGCAGCATCATTTGCGGCTGGGAGAAATGTTGATACTCTTTTTTTTTTGTTTGTTTAAAATGCCTTATTTTCATGAGATACTGAGCATCTCATCTATTTTATGAAAGTGCTTTTGGTGTTGTGAGATGGATAACAAAACCAATGATCTCCCAAAGGCATTGCTTTCAAAAATCCCCAGGGAAACCTTGCTACCCACCTCTCTAAAATAGAATGGTGTTTCCTGAACACCATTTTTCACAGTGGTGGTCCTGATGGAGGATTTCCAAGGGTTTACACAAGTAGCTCTGGGCATCAGTCCTCCAGTGGTGCTGTTGCTTGGGATTCTAACTCATGACAGGAGAACCAAGAGGCTGAGCAGGAGATCTACCTGCCCCAAGCTGTCCCAGCCTCTGCAGTGTGTCTTCAGCCAATATGTGATACAAGTGAATCCCAGTCCCTCTGGATGGCCCAGAATAAACTTTGGCAGAGGACTAGGGCAAACAGCTGAGACAATGACTGCCTTAGCTAAATCCATCTGCAGGCATGAGTCAGAACCCTAAATCCAAGGGCTTCTAGTCCCCACCTGCATTGCATTTGTCCTTTCTTTTTTCCTCAAACACTGAGCAGTGGGCCTGATTTCTCCTGGCTCTCTGTCCAGGCTGCCGTGCAGTGCTCATCTTATCTTGGTTGAGATATCACATTGCTGCAGAAGGTAGTGCTGCTGTCAACTGACCCCATTCCAGAGCCAAAGGTCTTGCCATGGAGGGACGTGGTTGGAGAGCCCTGAGGAAGAAATGGGACAACTGTTCCTTTGGCTGCATTGGGAATGCTGCAGGAGATGTGTCCAGTTAAGGTTGCACCTCCCAAGGGTCTTCCCACTCTCAGACAATCAAAGGGTCTTGGCTTCACCCAGATTTCCTCAGTGGATATTATTTTATTGGATGTAGGTATTCCCCACTCAGAAGGATGTGTTCACAAACACATGTAATTATTTTGCTTGGCTTTTCCTCTAGGATGCAGTTTTCTGCTTCATCCCAGCTGTTTGTGTTTGGTACTACTAAACTGAGGCTAAGGGGTTGAGGAAGGACTAAACCTCATTGATGTCTGCTAGTCAGAGACTTACAAAAAAGGGGCACAGTTTTGATTTTGATTTTTGTATATTAGATTACATTGCTGAGAAAAACAAAGGCAGACAACCTCAGCTGTTTTCCATGCATAAGAGGAACAACCTAATCCTTTTCTCCCTGAAATCAGCAGATAGGGTCTCACTAAACCCAATCTTCATTGTGTCAAGCTACAAATACATGCTTCTTATTCTGGTGCAACATTTCATTATTGTTGTTATCATTATTATTATTGTGACTATCTTTGAATTTTTTTTCTTACCTTTGTCTTTTTCTGATTTACTTTTCACCATTTTGTTCCATCAAAAGAGTGGGCTGTGAAACATATTTGCTTGATGAGGGATGGTCCATGCTATTATATTACATGATTAACAGATAACTTTTTTAATTTACATATAGTTGGTAGAAGGTCAATGTAGTCATGAAAGTACAGTTTTGATTAAAACTCCTTTATCAAACAATAGTTGCTCAGAGGGAAAAAAAAAGATAAAAGGATCTCATCTCCTTTATATCAAATATAGATTTGGATCACAATGATTTGTGATTTGGTGTTATTTTTAAAAATAATATATATAATTTTGCCACAAGCATGCCAGTCAACCTTAAATTCTTCCACTGTCCTGTGCAGGAGAAAGTGAATGTTAACTCCATGAAAAAAAGTTCCTTGTGACTTGCGTGGAGCCAGATTTACTGTAGGAACCCACAATGTCCTTCAGTGCAACCATCAAAGCAGAGGGAGTAAGACACCAGGACATACAGCATTCAGTTCAAAGGACAATAAAGCCCTGTTTAAGCACAGCACAAGCACACTCATTTCAACCTGAGTCAGTGTGAGGCTGTAATCCAGGAAGGTGCTTACACACATGCCTGCCTGTAAATAAATGCTTAATCCCACTGGAATCAACAGGGCCCCAGCTCAGCTTGAGCTTTTTTTGCTATGCTGAACTTACATGTATGCAGTGAAGAGAAAATTGCTCACAGCACCCTCAACTTTAACAAGCGTGATGGAAAAAGTTTGCAGTGAAATCAGCAGAATTTCAGCTAATGTGATTAAGTGCTGTTTGGAATCCATATTTCTGCAAACCCAGGCCCATGGATGCTGTTCAAAGATTTCTGGGGACAGTGGGTGCTGGACCAGACCATGGACACAACTGGGTTTCCTCACACTCCTGCAACTTAAAATAAATAAATAAATAAATAAAAAGCCTTAAAATATTTGAAAAGGAAAGGGAAATCAAGGGTGTGTTTTATTGTTTCACTACAGCTGGTGAATGAAACAAATGAGGTTATGAGAAAGGAGCTGGTTCCAAACTGATTTATTTCTCTTCTCCAAACAACCTACAGGCTGCTAGCTCTGGTTTCTGCTCTCCCCAGAGCTAACTGAGATCAGCAGGTTGAAGATCATGTGAAGAGCAGAGATTATGAAGGAATAAGCTGTTCTCTCACTCCTTCCACCCCTGCTCTTTCCTGTGTTCCCTGTTGAAAAATCAGGTTCCTTCTCTTTGTGTTTAAAGGGAAGGATCTTTGTGCCTGATTAAAACTAAATAGAAACTGGATGACTAGATGTTGTCTGTGGCGCATACCCATATGTCCTATAAACCTCTGGCAAGCATGTGAAGAGTTCTCCAAACTGACAGTGCACACAATGTCCAAATCTAATTTGAATAGCATGATGCAGCTTCAGCTTTCAATCACACAGCACTTCCTCTGAAACACTGTCTGCAGATACATTTCCAAATTGGGACATTTTTGAAATTGCTCATCATGCAGCTCCCTCAATAGACCAACATATGTTTCAGCAGAATCAACAGTCTGACAAACTCCAGACCACTGAGAATTTTATGTATCAGGGAGCGCATGTCGCACATGAATCAAAGTGCATGTCATGCTTTGGGACTCAGTGCGTGTACATGTAGAAACATTTTCCAGCAATGGTTATTAATTATTGAGATGCTGTAAACAAGTCACCCTTCCTCACACATCTTGTTTCAGCTCTATGAAGCAACAGAGAGCTCATGCCAAAATGACATAGTCAACCCGGAAAAGGCTCACCCCACCTGCTTCACTCTGAGTTCTGTGAATGATCTTATTGTGCTTGGTGGCACATGCTTGTTAAAATTAAGGACTGTTGTCAGTTTTTTGTGGGATTGACATGTGAAACACTTGGAGAATCCAGGGTGGGGGTGGGAGGGTAAAGGAGACCAGTCATCTGCATGGTAAAAAGGAGAGGAGTTCCAAAGGTCTGGGGATCAGTTCCCATTTCCATCTGAGGTTTGGCCCTGTGGCCTTTGCTCAGTGTCTCAGCAATGAGGACATTGCTCGTGACTGACCTCTGGGAAGCACTCAGAGACAGGGGCTGATGAGCACTATTAGAAAAAAAATCCCAAAGTCTATAAATAATAAATTAAAAATGTTTCCTTCTGCTGACTAATACATGTTGTCCTCTGTCTTTCACCATGTCAGAAATGCACAGTTTAGCCACTCCACAAAAACACTGAGGTAAAAATTTGGTTTCCATGTGGATTTGGAAAATCATATGTTGTAAACAGGGAGTTGGGCAAAAAGGGACCTGTGAACTGAAGAGTTTATCTGAGATGGAAACCCATTTCTGCTTCATCACTACTTGCAACAAAACCATATTTTACATTTTCTTCATTAAAAGCTTTATTTTGCCTTCAGTTGGGGGTTAATTTTAAGACAAGTTTGTGGTTTTGTTTGCTTTTCTGTTGAGAATGGCTCCTAGAACAAGTGGCAAGTAGTGGGGATGGTGAGTTTTCATTTAGTTTTTTTCTAGAGGGACATCTATGAAATATTTACTGATATCTGTCACAGATGGGCCATCAGAGATTGTATCATGGAGAGCAACCCCTCTGCCAGGCAGACCTTCTATCTGAATACAGCTGAATGCCTTAATTTCCCACACAGTTAAATCTAAGAAAAGTTTGGTTTGTTTGTGTTTTTGTTTTTGGGTTGGGTGGGGTTTTTTTGTGGGTTTTTGTTTTTTTGAATAAAGGGGATCTACTGGGAGAGTCAATTAACAGCTGTATTTGGAATTTTGTTATAATTTCATTTCCTCTCTGCTGATGGATGGTTCTTTTGTCATTTTAAGGCACAGTGGTTCACCTGAGCTGTGCATTGCACATCTCAAAAGGTGGAAACTGGGAACCTCAAGTCTTGGTTTGGATTCTGTGGTGTCTTAACAAACTCCAACTGCATTGGGAAGTCAATACTTTCTTTAGGGTTGCAGGGCGTCTAAGCAAGCAAACAAGTTTACATACACCTCTTTGGGCACATGTGGGGAGAAAACACTTCACTGAGAGGCCTGAGGACTGTATTCCTCCAGTATTGCTGCTGTTATGCCATGTTACTTAGGAAACAGAGGCTCAGCTTCCCTACCTGAAAATTTCAATGTTTATATCAATCTTCCACTGTAGCAAGTTTAAAGTGATGCCATAAAAAAAAAGATATGGAATAGTTATTTTATGTATAGATCACATATAAACAAACAAAAAATTTAGTGACACTTCCCAAAGGCATTGCTTAATCTAGTGACATGTATGCACCAACATGCCAAGTTGTATATCCCTAAAACTTTTCCTCCTCTGGCTTTTGTTTCCAGAAATTGTCCTTCTGTTACTTGTCTCACTCATGTGAAGGAGGAGAAAGAAAATTCCAGGAGGAGGACTCATCATGAGGATGAGCTCATTTTCCTAAGGTGTTTATCCAACGTTTCTTTTTGGTTAGGAAAATTTCCAAACTGTGCTGAAGAGGGCCAGCTCCCTGCCCTTGGGTAGCCTTCTCAAATGTTTGGCTTTTGTTACTGGTGTATTACTTCAGATCAACTGCAGCAATCTAGAGCAGGTCCTGCTGCTGGTGTGGTGCTGATGAGGGTAAAGAAATGTTTTCCGATGCTGGACGTCCACAGAATGAAACATTGTTTTCCATGTTCTGAGCACAGGAAGATGAGGATATCTTGAACTGTGCAGGGTCTTGGAGTTCTTGGGCTTTGGTCTGGGGAATGTGGCTGGGGTTTGGCTTCCCCAGTGTCCCAACTGGCACAGCATCAGAGTCACTCACAGGTGAATATGTACCCAGAAAGGTAATCCTTCACATAATGGATAAAAATATGATTCTTGGAATTTACCAAACAATAGGCAAGAGCAGTATTCCCAACAGGCAGGAGGGGAGCAGTTAAGCATGAAGGAAACACCTGCAGAAGTGGGTAACCATTGTTTCCTTTTGATGTTTATCACTATGCCTAAATCTGGAAAGAATAGGCTTTTGGCCTTCAAAAACAATTTCCTTCCTATCCTTTATTGCCTGGAGGAATCTGTCCTTCTGAGCATTCCTGTTTTGGAGACAGGGAAATTATCTCTCTGCCTGGGTGAAATTTCATCTCCAACTCTTCTCAAGGCTGAGCAGGTAAATTTATAGATCAGGTCATTCAAAATGAAGAGCTGTGGTGAGTGGCACTGGTGAGGTGCCTCTCATGGTGGCAACATGCTGATTCTCCAGGACAGTGGGGCAGCAGCAGCACCAGCAGGAAGGTGTGGAGATGGATAAAGATTGGGACCAGGCTGAGGCTGCCACATGAAGGTTTTCAGACCAGGGGCTTGACAGGCACAGTCCCATCCTCCAGCATTTCTTTAGCACTTTCATGGGTGAAAACCACCAGGAAACAAAGGGGCAGGCCAATCCTCATGCATTTTTGATCAGCAGAAGGGCCTGACCTCACATGGTGCGAGGTCATGGGCAACCCCTCCCTTTGCCTTGTCACCTCTGGAGACAGAAAGCCTGTTTCCAAAGCCAGCCTCCTCTGCAAGCCCCTAAATGCTCACACAGCTGCTGGAGTCCAGCTCTTCCCAGTCTCCCTTCTGCCCAGTCTCTCTGCTGAATGCCTGAGATTTGTCTTCTCTTTATAGCACCTTTTATTATTCTTTTGACAGGCCTTGAATAGTGATGATGAGGAGGTAGGGGCAGCCATCCAGTGCTCCAAGTGGTGCTGTTCAGCAACACAGTTGTTTTTTCTCAAGGTGCCAGCTGGTCCTGACACTCTTCTTGTTTTCTCACCACTCAGGAGGCATTTTATTGGTGGAAGCTACCTTGCTGACATTTAAATGGAACAGGGAGTGCTGCTGAGCTGCCTTCTCTTCCTCTTCCACAGGAGCTGTGCTGCCATCTTTCTCTTTGACCATGCCTCACCACTCCTCACCTGGTTCCTCTCCATACACAGCAACCCAGATACTTTTAGCTTCTCTTCTACTCCATTCCTTATCCAAAATCTTCCTTCTTTCCTATCTTCTGCTTATCTTTCCTCGGGCTTTAAAAACTCTGGAAGGAAAGTCATGATTCTCTTCTCCTTTATGCTGACAGAAACAGGAGCAGGGCAGAAAATGGATGTAAACAGGACAGGGTATCTCAACAAGGCTCTGCACATGGCTGTAGTTCTCTCCCTTCTGCGCCTTCAGCCCCTGATGGTTTATTTAGGCTGCCCCAAGCCACAGAAGATGGCAACTATTTGCACAGTGCATGGCTGACCAGACCTCAGCTCACCCTGCCTAAACTGGAAATCAGTCATTGCAGTCATCCCATGGTCATTTGTGTCCTGCACTGGATTATTATCTCAGGCATGGTG
>VZUA01036219.1:0-12070 GCA_013401035.1 Horornis vulcanius | reverse complement strand
GGCTAGGTTGTGTACTTGTGACTTTGTCCTTCATCATTTAATCCACCATACAGACAAGATAATGAGAATCTCTTCTGGCCCCTCCCTGCCCCCCTCAATCCAGTTACAGGTCAAAATTCCCTTATGAGTTTCAATAATTACCTTCCCCACAAACACAGGTTATAATTTTAGCTATATTGAGAAAGTCCTTGTTTCTCCACCACTTTAATATAGAATTCATGTTTTTGCGTGCATCGTAGCCCTTCATGTCTTGGCTTTTTGAGAGTACAAAGAATCACAGATACCTCCTTGTACTCTCAATTGTAATTTCTTTTCCCAAATCTTGATAAGTAAATGAGAAAAAGCTTAGTGAGGAGGCAACAAGAAGAAGACTTTACTGGAAGACTTTTCTAGCATCTAGAAATTCGAGGTAATTTAAAGGGTTTCAAATTTAAAGGGTTTGAATGTGTTGTGCCCAGCATGTGTAAATATGGAAACCAGTCCCACTGCTCTATTACCAAATAAACGCAACATGAAAGTTGCAAAGGCTTGTTCCACTATTACTTGATGCCTTCAGAAATAAACTCACAAATGTTAGCTGTCTTTCTTTCCTGGGGAGAGCAAGTGGGGTGAGGAAGTAAAGGGCCATTCACAGTGTTCTTTATGTAACATGAGGTCTTGGTCAGGTTCTGTGTGGGGGTGTGTGTGTGTGTGTGTGTGTGTGTGTGACTTGCGCAGTGCTGATGTTGCCTTGCTTGTGCCCAACAAACTGTAACCATTCTCAAAGTTTGTCTCCTTTCACAACTCATGTTACAATAGCTTGATGTCAAACAGCATTCTTTGTTCATTCCACAGATGCTTCAAAACCCATCAGAATTTGCACAGTCTGTAAAATCCCTGTTAGAAGCACAAAAACAATCTATTGAGTCTGGCTCCATAGCTGGTGGGGAACATCTCTGCTTCATGGGAAGTGGCAGGGAAGAAGAAGATATGTATATGAACATGGTGTTAGCACATTTCTTACAGGTACAATTAAATTGCTATTAATTTAACAGCTGGAGTAAAGGGTGTCTGCATGTGTCATTGATGGTAAATGGTAACACATTTTCTCCTTAAAATCTGAACTGTTTTTTATATTACTTGAGTTTACATTTTTTAGTAAACAAACTAACCTCTGTTTCATTACCATGTTTGCCAAACTCATTCCACAGGTTTTTTGCTCTGATCAGAATTATGTTTTCTGTTGCAGAAAAATAAGGAGTATGTAAGCATTGCCAAAGGAGGCTTTATGGGTAAGCTTATAAATAATGAACTTTAATTTGAAAAATCTTGATATCTTAATACTGTTGGTATTTTTGAGGCTTTTGCTAAAAAACATGTAAATGAATAGCAACCAGGTCTCATATGTCAGGTTGTTGTTTTGTCTAAGTAAACACCGTGCACTTACACATTTGTGGTTAACTCTTAGGGCTTACCCAAATTTCTGAGTGGTGAAAAATTAATGCAGGAATTGGGGAAATTCCCTCTTTATGGCAGTTCTTGACATTCTTGACATTTTAACCACCGTAGATTGCAGATTCATATGAAGATACAACTTCATAATATTCACTGCTGCTACAATTTCTTAAATCAGGAGTTCATAATTCTGCAGCTGATGTTGGAAATAATCAAGCTCTACAATAGTGGAGAGATCTGTGCTACCATATGACAATAGAGGCATTTTTAATCAATATGTGTGGTGTTGTAAGAGCTGTTTTCAAGATCAAAGCAGTGATCTATTTTTAATTGCTGCTCTATTCTAAATGTTTACTGAAATAATTAGTACAGCAGGCGGACAAATAGTCATTAGATAATTAGATTATCTTAATGCCTTTGTACTACTGAAAGAAAAGCTGGGAATTATTATAGCGATCATTGAATTTATCTATTTTATTGAATTGTGGGGAGATAATTGTTACTGGTTAGTCTTGGGTATATACAATATTTTTCATCAACAGACTAAGTCCTGTGTAATTCTGAATGTCTTTAATGGCCTTTTAACAGCCCTCCAACAGCACTTAGCAGATATCAATGTGGAAGGACCAGAAAATGGATATGGCCACTGGATTGCTAGCACTTCAGGCTCAAGAAATAGCATCAGCTCTGTTGATGTAAGTGAAATTTTAATGTGTTACAGTGGGATAGGAGCCTTAGGTGTACTAAATTTTTTCTTCACATTCCTCATTCTGTTCCGTGAAATGCATTATTGCAAGTCATGACTGTTTTCACTTGTGTGTTTAATTTCAAACTTTGAAAGAAGCATTTGGAAGAGTCTGTAGGTGAGAACTTGCTGTAGTCATTCTCCAGCAGAATACGTGCAATAGACAACTCTTTCCCTGGCTTTTACTCACTATGGGAATAAATTACTCTAGTGGCATACAATTTCATGGCAAAGCTCAAAATTGTGTATTTGCTGCAGCTGATATGTGTAGAATTAAGCTTTTAATTTAGATGCAATGTGTCATTTTTATGATTCTTTTGTCTAGATGTCCATAGCAGAGTGCTCAGTAATATAGTTTATCGAGCTTCTTTTATTGGAGGATATTTTTCTCAGTCACATAAAACTGCTGTTATTTGATAGAACTCTGATGAAATACAAAGGTTCTACTGAGTACAGTAAACTGCCATTTTGTAGTCTGTTTCCTTGTTAATAAATTCATTGAGAAAAAATATCATACTTCTTTATGATTAATCCTGAGAGGAGTTACTTTTACAGGGTGATTCTCCTAACGGTTCAGGTGATGGAAAAGGAGTGAAGTCCCTGGTGAATAAAATGACGGTTGCTTTGAAGACTAAATCTGTGAATGTGAAAGAGAAGGTTATCAGTTTTATTGAAAATACATCTACTCCAGTGGACAGGTGAGTCATTTATATCTCACTGCATTAGCTGGGAGAAGTGACTTCCTATTTCATGTGGCTGTTTTGTAAGTGTGAAAACTGGGCTAATTAGGAAAAGTTGTCTTCCAAATTCAGTTTTTTCATTTTCTACCCCAGCCTTCTTCACAGTTTTATCATGAGCCTACTGTGCTCCTTAGTATTGCAAGGCAATTGTGGGTCCCTGTTGCCTTTGAATGTTTATCTAGAATTTGTCATTTAATTTCACTTCTTATAATGTGTCAATTTTGTGTTCAGTCTAAAAGTGAACAATGATTTCATTTCCTCCCTATCCTGACTAATGAAATAGATTAATAACAGTGACATTCTGGATAGGTTTTTTTGTTGGTTGGTTTTGTTTTGATTTGGTTTCTTTCACTGCTGCATCTTGCC
Source organism: Horornis vulcanius (assembly GCA_013401035.1). Taxonomy (NCBI): domain Eukaryota; kingdom Metazoa; phylum Chordata; class Aves; order Passeriformes; family Scotocercidae; genus Horornis; species Horornis vulcanius. The sequence continues at coordinate 8,785 of VZUA01036219.1, read as the reverse complement.
AAATTGAGTTTACCTCTTTTAAAGATCTTGATTTTTTTCAAGTCCTTATGTAAAGCTGCTTTTCAAACTCAGAATCCACCCTTGTTTGGTTTTCGTGTCTTCAAGTACAGCAAGAATGAGAATGTGCAAGTAGACTGAGGAACACTTTCAAATTTTCCAAATACTTATTAAATAGAAGAATAACACCTTTCCTCTGTCAGATCTTTAAATGAAACACTTTGTTGTAGTTCTTTAAATTCCAGCCTTTGAAGGTGTATGTTGAATAGTAAGACACTGGTATTCAGGAATCTCAGAGAGCTAGCATTTGTTTGATAGCAGGAGTTAAAATATCAAATGAATAGCAGTTTTTAACATTCTTGTACCTCAGATCATTCCTTCTTTTTGTGTTTGAAAATGTTTTTTCTAAATTACTATTATTACTTTTATTTCACAATTAGAGGAAAAAAGTTCTTAAATAGCATTTGGTAGTAGCTTTTGCTGTGTGAAGAATTAAACTAAATGAATGTGAAGATCTAAACTGAAAGAGGGTAGATTTAGATTAGATATTAGGAAGAAATTCTTTACAGTGGGAGTGGTGAGGTGCTGTCACAGGCTGCCCAGGGAAGCTGTGGCTGCCCCATCCCTGCCAATGCCCGAGGCCAGGCTGGATGGAGCTTTAAGCAACGTGGTCTGGTGTGAGGTGTCCCTGTGCAGGGCAGGCTGTGGAACAAGATGATCTTATGGGTCCCTTCCAACTCAAGCCATTCTGTGAAATCAAGTAATGCTTACATATAAGCCATAGGTAGCATAGGAAATGCATCTTTTAGTAGACTTTTTTTGCAAATATTTACCTTGTGTCCAGCGTTCATGAAGCCTTGGTTTTATTTACAAGCATCCTCCTTGAAGAAGATACATTGCCAATATAGAGAATTTCAGCTATTTATCTAGATTTTTCCTTTACATTTTTTTAATTCTTTTGTTCTGTCCTCTGCCCCAATGTACTGTAGAATACCTTTCAATATTTCCTGGCCAGACAGAGCAAGCATGGAGCGGTAAGCTTGATAATTAAGCAGTCTGACTAAAACCACCTTTCTTGTATTTAGCATGGCATCACAATGTTTGTAAGCATTAGTTACACTGACAAGGTTGCTTGAGTATTTTGATATTAATTTAATTCTTTGAAATATATTTAAACTATTGCTTTTTACAAGCGCTGGTCAAGAGACTAAAGGAAGAAAAAGAATGTATTGGCAGTGCTTTCTTCTCTTAGTTTCTGCTTTGTTATTTCGGTTGTCTTCCTTACTTTTTGTGGAATTTTTTTTAACCTGTCATTTCCTATATACATTTTATTAGTAATCTGTACTAGTAGAAGACACCAGGAGCAATTACTGAACAAATTATGGCTTAAGGTCTTAACAAGAGAGACTATAAGCATGAAAAGTAAACTTTCCATAAAACATAATCAGTACTTAGATATGACAGGGAACTCATGGAAATTCTGTCTGGAAGTCTGAAATTTCACATGGAGATAGAACATGCTGAAAGAAAGAGACATGCTCATTACTGGGACAAGAAATATTATAAGTAAATATGCTTTGCAATTCTACATCATCTTGTTCACATAACTACTGCATTTCATGAAAATGTGGAGGCCCCTTTACATTTGCCTCACATACAGCATCTTATAATTATTTCAGAAATAAAAATTGTGAAATGAGCTTTTATAAAATTCCTTGTGATAATTGAAGAGCAGCTCATGCATAATCAGTTTGGAACTTTAGTTATACTTTAGGAGTTCTGTAGCTTTTGACCTTCTTACACTGAAATGCATGAAGATAAATGCTGGATGGATTATTGAAAATTTTAAAAGTGTGTTTTGAAGGATTTTTGACTAATTTTTCTTTCAAGTAGTTTCCCCTTGATTTGATCTGGGATTCACCCAAAAGCAGCACAGAAAGGCATTATTTGTGTGAGCAAAGTCAGTAGTAATGTTAACCAGTATTCTGTAAAAGAACAATGGGAATGGCCCAATAGCACATAGTATATTTTGATAATTTGGAAATACTAAAGATCACGGAGATTGTACCCCACTTTTTGTTGATCTTTTTCTAGAATATAGTAAGAAAGTGTTAAAATACCAAATTAAATATATGGTGACTCTTTGATAACTCAGAGATGCATGAATCTGTATTTGTAACCAAGAAGTTTGGATGTATTGAGATTTTACTTTGGTTATTTTGATTATTCCTTTCACTCCTATTGCACATCTTCTTTCATTGGGTAGATGCAATAATAAATTAGCTCACACTGTATATCCCTAGGGTATTTTCTTAAAATTACAGTTCTTGAAAACCTAGAATAGCATTTTTTCTGTATCCATTCAAATATGTCTACTTTGTGTTTATCACCAGGATATTTCATTTGGCAGGTTTGCCACCAAAGGCAATTGCATTCAATTTATAACCACATAATGATGACCTTCCATGTAAAGGGGTTAAAAGAAATCAATTTCTACTTTAAGATGTTACCAGGCTTTTATAAAGTAGCTTTTTGCTCTCTTGTTACTCTCTGGTCCTGACTAACTTCACTTGATAAACACCAGTGAGATCTCCTCTTAGATCATCTCTATATAATTCAATTTGACATTATTTAAATGTGCTGCTAATTGATTATGTATTACTAAAGCATATTTACAAAAGCCTCCATATGGAAGCACTGCCCTCTTGAATTGTCAGTGTCATTGATGCTTATTGTCTTAAACACTAATGAGCATGTTATTGTATGTTTATTTTTGTGCCATTGTAGACCACATTTCTGTTTGTTTAGTTTTTTTCACTTTTCTTTATTTTGTTTGTATTAGTAAATTTTACCCATAGAAAATGTTTTCTAACTTTTAATTCTACTTTCAGGTATCCCTAAGTAGTAGCATTAATTTACCCATTACTAAACCTGTTCCCTGTCCAGCTTGGTTCTACAGTAGCATTTAAACTGGAGTTGTGCATGTACTTAAAACAAGAACCAAGGCTTAGAGTTGGTAGGAAACATAAACACACAGTATGGGGAAGGAGGTTATTGAACTGGAGGAAAGGGACAAGGGCAAGTTTTTTGGTTTTGTTTTGAGTTTTTTAAAACTGCTAAGCATTGCCACTTCTAAAGGCTAAAATTACAAACTGTTTGGTTTTTTCAGAAATTGTCTGTATTGTTGCTTTCTGAACTTTCAGGTTTTCCTCGTATTTTCCAAGTATTCTCAACAGTTGAGGGCAAGAGTTTTTAATTCAGCTGTGTCCATGTAATCACAGCATTCTGAGCTGGAGCTTTAAAATATCTCAGGATTTGCAATCTTACTGTCACACATTACACTCAGTTGTGTGTGTTTGTGTCATTTGATATGATCTGTAGAAACAATTTGAATGTGATTTTTGACATCAATACAGTGGTGCTGAAATTGTAGCAGTAGGAATTGTTTGAGCAAATATTTCAAGATTTGACTCAAGCTGTGAGTAATGAACAGGAAGTCAGGGTTTAGAATACAGTGGATGGTTTGTAATAACCCCACGGTGTAGTTCTTAAGGCGTTTTGTTATCTTTTCAGGAGTTAGCCAGAAAAATTAACTGCCAGACATATTAGTTAATAGTCTTTGTTTTTTGCTTCATCTGAATTTGGCATCCATGTGAAGTTGCCCTGACTGTGCAGATATGTTTTAGTTTCATGCTAGAAATTTAGCATGTTGTCAGTTTTCAGGTCTCTAATGTATGTTGCCATTTGAGAAGGTGAGCAGGAGTTGGGGGGTTTTTAAAACAAAACAGCATTTCTTTCCACTTTTCTTTGTTACAACAGTCAGCCTCCCAAGGGGACTGAACTGTGTGCTTTCACTAACCAAGCTGCTTGATGGGTCACTCACATCTTCCTTGCAGGCAGCTTCATGAAATTCTCTTGTCCTTCTCTGTTGCACAGCTGTGTTTACGTTTTGTTGATATGTTACTGTGGAACTCAGACCATCTGAAAGTTACTTTTCTTCTCCTGTCCCGTGCCCTCTCCTACCCTTTTAATTGCCAACAGACATGTCAGCAGCAGTGACAGAGTAGGAAAACCCTACCGTGGTGTGAAGCCGGTATTCAGCATCGGAGATGAAGAAGAATATGATACTGGTATAGTAGAAGGTTTTCCTTTTACCTAGATTAGCTTATTTAGACAAAATTATTAAGTTGGATTAAATCAAAGAGTGTCTCTTACATCTTTGTCTTGCAATATGATACTTGTCTATTATTGCTGTTCGTGTGTGTTATGGTAATGCTTAGGCCCAGCCCTCTTCAAATACATAGTAGCAGATTAAATAAAAAATAATTTGTGGTAGGCACCAAACAGCCAATAGGAAGAAATTCAAATAAGCAGATATAGTGGATCTTTTATCTTCCGTTGTTATTTCTGTAGTAAAGATCTTCTTCTACACTGATCTTGTACGTGTAAACTGGCAATTGTGCCTTTATTACTCACAACAGTAAGCAAAACGTAAAACACTTGGCACTTGGCTGATGTATCTCAGTTTAAATGTCTGGTATCGTCAGTTAGTGTAACAATCTGAATTTCTGAAATATAGTTGGAGCTAGACTTTAAATGGCTAATGTGTGCACACCTCTCCAGTTCTTCATACTTTGTTTTTTAGCACTGAATTTATTAATAATGGATTCATCTCTTGATATGCGTGCAGACTGCTGTAGAAAAAAAGTGCTATTTTTATTTAAAAATTTTATCTAGTTGAAAAACTACAGGCAAAACTGGAGCACCACACATTTCATAAAGGTTTATTTGGAGTGTTTTTTTGAGAGCAGTTCTAACATTAGAATGGTGCAGGCCTACTGCTGCTCTNAGTATGAGAATCTTTGACATGTAAAAGAAACAATTCAGGAAGATTAATAAGTCACGGGTTTCAATAACATGGATGACAGTTGACCATCATCTGCAATAAAAATTTTGAAGGAGCAAAGTGAAATTTTCAGGCAGAAGCTTTAATGCTAGCAAGATTTTTCTCCAAATGCCATGTAATTAGTTTGCACAGTTCTTTGAGCATCCATGATAGTGTTTGGCAAAATCTGTGTGTTTCAGAAAACTAGCTCCTCCAAGGCATATTGTCTAGAACACATTTCCAGTAAAGGTTGTTTGCTAAGTTCTATTTAATATTTTCTTTTGAAAGCACTATTGCACTTGGTAAGTAAGCAGAATCAAACCAATTTGAGTAAACAAAGCCAAAACATACGAAGTGAAATATATATAATCTTGATACAGGAGAATGCAAAAAGTGAACCTCTTTCTGTATAATAGGTTTCATGAAGTTTTAGTGTTTGGGGGTTTTCTGTAGTAATTGCAGTCAGCTGTAATTACTGCAGCCTGCTCTAGGTGGATCTGCTTGAGCAGGAGGGTTGGACCAGGTAACCTCCAGAGATCCCTTCTACCCTCAGCCATTCTGTGATTCTGTGAGTTGAGGGTGAATTATTGTTCCTTTTGCTTCAATTCCATTATGTATTTTTCAGTGAAAACATTTTCCAAAGAGTGTTTCAAATTCTGAACACCATTGAAGTAAATAGTTTAACAAAGTGTAGGAAACTGGCTTTGAAGGCTCCTTAAAAGTTGTCCTGAGTTACTTCTGGGAGTAATTTGTTTGGGAGTTAATATAGTTGATTGTGTTGAAAAATTAGATTGCTTAAATTCTTCTAATGTAGCACCAAAATTACTGTGTAAATACAATCACCATCTTTAGATATAAAAGCGGTATTTTGCAACTAAGTAATAACACATGCAGGAGTTTTGGGTGTTTCACAGACATGTGTGCTGAAAATGTAGGGTTGGAATATGTTCNTTAATTTGCTTAAACTCAAAAGGCAATTCAATGCTTACCTCTGCAGCAGGGCAGAATGGCCAAAGTACTTTTGAGATACTAAGGACAGACTGATGTGAATGACTGGGTAATAAAATGGCCCATGGAATTCAGTGTGAATTTAATGCAAGAAAGACATTAAAAAAACCCTAACCACTTCTACTTTCAGATCCAGTGGTGATAGAATGATTTGGCTGTGTCCAGCAGCAGTGGGTTTATAATAAGTAAGCAGACCTTAGCAGTCAGAAAAGCAAATCAAATGGTCGGAAATCCGTGATTCACCCACACATTAACTATTATGTGTCTTCTGCCCTTGATGTCAGAAACAATGTTTGAACAGGAGAAGGTACAGAGAGGAGTAAGAAGGGTGAGGAAAGATATGATAATTATTTTCATAAAAGGCACAGCTGAATGTTAGAAGTTTTGTTATGTGAAAGAGGCATTTTAAGGGAGAAAAAGTGATCCACAAAAATAATGCCTGGCCTTGAAAGGGATCAGCAGGTGTTCATTTCTTCTTGTAAAGGAAACTAGAAGCCACAAGAAGAGACTCTCTTGGACTGTAGCTGGCTTGGCTTTGGTACTCCTTGCCAAAAGATACTGGTGCTTTAAATGCAAAGGGTTTATATGGCTTCAAGGAAAGTCTGGACAAGTCCATGTGAAAGAAATCCATGAAGCTTTACTGAATGGACAAACTGGACCAGCCTGAAACACACTCTGACCTAAAAATACTTGTTTGTTGAGAGAAAATTAAGAGAGGAATATCAGATATGACTTTTTCTTTCTTCCCTCTCCGTAGTTCTGTATGCTTAGGTACACTTGCTTTGAACCAATGTAGCTACAGTGGGTTTAAGTGAATTGAAAAGTTGGCTGATGGGTGTGAAAATATTACTCCTTTTTTTTTCACATTTTTACCCCCCTCCATTCAAAACAGATGAAATTGATAGCTCCTCAATGTCAGATGATGATCGAAAAGAGATTGTCAACATCCAAACGTGGATAAATAAACCTGATGTGAAGTATAACTTTCCATGTAATGAAGTAAAAGAAAATGGACATATGTTTCCCAGGTACTGAAATTAATCCTAAATTCAATGAAAACATCCATCTTGGTGTACATCTTAAAAAAAAGTGTTGGTCACTTATCTTATCCTTTATATTATACTAGGAAATGAAAGTGTGAAACATCATAGAACAAAGTGATACTGTATTTGCATTCTTGTATTTGCAGTGTTATAGAATGGTAATTATGTATAAAACCTGGTGTAAAGTTTTGCTTTGAAGAACAAGATAGTAAGAAAAATTGAAGGGGGAAAGAGGGGCTGGAGGTACTTGCCATACTCTGTGCATCAGTAATGCTGAGGGTGACACCATGCTTGTTTTCAGAAATGGCTGTGCTACAGCACTCAAGGAAAATCTGAAGTATTTTGTGAAACTTTCTTTATTAGATATTATGGAAGTATTAAAACTGTTTCTTAGATTTGGTAGCTGTATTGCCAAGCCCTGTCCGTGTAGTTTATTCATGAAATTTAACTTGCTAAAGAGCTGATATTTAATTCATTGACAAAACTAATTTGTATTTTTCTTTTCCTTCAAGTCATCTCCTAGTAACAGCAACTCATATGTACTGTTTGAGGGAGATTCCATCACGGAAGGGACTGGCTTACATACAGTCTCGACAGGCACTCAACTCTGTAGTCAAAATCACATCCAAGAAGAAACACCCAGAACTGATCACCTTTAAGTATGGAAATAGCAATACTTCAGGCATAGAAATTCTGGCAGTTGAAAGGTAAGCCATCTCAGTAGCAGAAGTGTAAATGGTAATGATATCCAGGATGCTGTACACTGGAAATCAAGGATATGCTCTAATTCCCAGAATTGAGTTCAAAAGCTATACTTTTTATATAGGAATACATTATTTAGATATGAATGAGGAAAAAAGATTTGCCAGGAAAATGATGAGTGTTTATGAGACCCAAAAGAAGGAGCTGCAACTACAGTTGTTGGGGATGGGATGTGTGTAAGTGTTTTCTTTTTGTAATAGGTCTTAAATAAAAATTAAGTGGACAGTTCTCTGCAGCAAAAATATGGATTTGTGAAGAGTGGGATTTGAGAATATGGTCATTCTTCTGTGGAATACATTTGTTGGGTTTTTTTGGGTTTTTTTGACATCTGACTCATATTCTCTCTGCATTGTGCAAGGAGTCCAGAAGCCTGAACTCAAAACTATGATTCCCTGAAACCTGATTCCTGGAAGTTACATGTTGCCATGCTCAGTACTTGCATGCTTGAGAGGGGGAAGGGGTCAGATGGAGCAGTGTATCAGGCTTTTTTCCACTGGTGTAGTCTGCTGTTTCTTGGCACTCTTTTAAGCAGGTTGCTGATACCAGCTGGGTGTTTTCTCATTCTCTTCCTTGCAGAGAACTGTGTGCAGTGGATGCTCTATTTTCACAAGAGAGGGGAGATGAGTTTCCTACCTAGCTAGGGTTGTTCTATGCCTGTTGGCTCCTTAGGTTTGTAGTAGGTCAACAAAGATAAAATTTTGCAGAAAACTTTACTGCTTGTTGAACTACTTCATCACCTCNTTGAACTACTTCATCACCACCTTGTGGACCAGAGCAGATTGATCTAGAGCTATCTATAGGAATTAAAAAAAACAAAAACCATAAAAAACAAAATACCACAAAACAAAAACCAAGTAAGTACTGCTATTCTTCAGTGAGACAGTGCTATCTGTAGAGATCTTGAATGGCCTGACCTATCCCATTGTCAGTTTTTCTTTCCAAGATGGCCTCAACAGTTTTAAGTTCACAAAGAGAAAGTTTCGTATTACAATCAGGAATTAAATGTTATTTTCTTAGTATTTTTTCATTTTAATATATTTCCCTCTTCCCTTCCTCCTAGACAGAAGAAGAATGAAAAGAATTATGGAAT
>VZUA01036187.1:0-17728 GCA_013401035.1 Horornis vulcanius | reverse complement strand
AATAAGGAGAGAGAAAGAGAGCTCACTTAAGATCAGCTTGGCAATATTCCTCATTAGGAAAAGGATCAGAACCTTTTTGCAATTAGAGGGAAAAAAGAAACAATGGTTCAACTTCCCAACTGCAAATGAACCCACCTTCTAGCATTCAGGCTGAATAAAACCAGTAAAGAACAGAAGTTTAAGAAATAGAGCAATATGTAACCTTTCCATTTGCTGGCTTATACTTCCCCAAGGAAACAGATACAGCAAAGATAAATTTGATGATCAAAAAACCAGAGGGATTACATTCTTGTACGGTGCTGATCGCTGGCAAATCCCCCTCTCTGCAGTTCAGAAGCACAGCTTAGCATAACAGACAAGATTTATCATTGCCTTGTCCTTCGCACCACTTACAAAGGAGACAGAAGTTGCTCCTATCTCAAGAGTCCTCACTCATGTGCATGAGGAAATAAACACAGAACTGTTCTGCTGTTCCTGTACAAAGGTACAAACCCTGTGCCCAACAGAGAGCCCAGGCCCCCTGGGGAAATGCCACATTCTCCACCTCTGTTTCTGTGCTGCCGTGAAGGCACCATGTCCTGGCTTCAGCTCTGCACTCAGTGGATGCTCCAAAGTCTTTGTGGGTCACCCAAAAACCCACCAGGTACATGCAGCAGCTCCTAGGAGGTGGAACAGATCCTCCCTTCCATTTGTATGTAGAATGCAGAGTCTCCAGTTAAATGGGCACAGAACAGAGCATGAATAAATAAACAGGGGAGAGCAGAGATGGCTGCTTTCTCCAGTTTTATCTCAGGGCACAGACCCTGCAAAGCCACCTCAAACACCAGAGAAAAAAATTTCCTTCCCAGTTAAGCTGTGGCTGAAAACATAATGTCTTCTGCAAATATTCAAGATATTTTGTAGATACATCTTTTAAAACTGAAGTGTCATCTAATATTCAGGGCTATTTAGTGGCTGGAAAAGCAATTACTGTAATATTTCTTGTTTATAGCCACCTAGAAGCTACAAATTTAACTTGGTAGGGATGCACAGTCAGGGGATCTGGTTGCAAAGCAGAACATCTCAAGTCAAGAGCTTTGCTAATGCCTGCAGCAAACTTGCAAGGAGTTACAAAAGCTGTGAATCACATCACTTCAGCAGCACTTAGAGTCAAACCCCACTTCATCACACGCAGCTGCCTCGACTGAACTCGAACCATTCCTGCTGTAGGAAGCATCCCAACTCCTGTCTCTCTGTAAAACTTGCCTCGAGCAGGAACAGATAAAGCTCTGCAATGCATCTCTCGAGAGCCATGGAATGTGTTGAAGAGAATCAGAACCATAAGCAGGAAATCAGTCTGCACTGGGAAGGAAACCTTTCCTAAGAAAGATTTATTTTCTAAGCTGCTTGTAGGGGCTGGTATCCAAATCTCTCCTGTCTGACCTTATCACCACTTGTGCCCTGCCAGGCACAGGATTAGAGCTGGCTGGACTGGGAAGGTGAGTTATTAATGTGGGGGTTTGGAGATGGATGTGGGAATTCCTGATCTCCCCCGACGCTCCCTGTGACCTGCAGCGCTCAGCTAAGCCCCGCACCACAAAGAAGGTATTCAGGGGCCTAAAACTATTTAATTCCCATTGACTGGTTTTCCAAAGGAAATAAATGGCCCCATGAATTTGGGCCTTCAGCCCTCCCATGCAGCAGAGCTCATCTGTGAAATGGAAGTGAAAGCACATCCTGTTCCATCTGTGCTTTGCAGTGCTGAAGCCTCGGAGAGGTGAATGGAGCAGGAAAACTTGTAAAACCTGCTGCACACCCAGGCTGTGGGGAGCAAACCCTGCAGGCTGAGGGGTTCACAGCACATCTCCCTCCTCCCGGGCCTCCAAGGCAGCCCCTTTGCACAGGAAACACGAGTGATGCACTGCTGCACCCCACAAGGCTTGTGAGGCTTGCACCGCCCGTGTGTTGATGTGGGAACAGCAGCAGAGCCAGCCTCTGCTCACCCAGGCCAAGCCAGCACAGCCCCGGGGCTCCTGTGGGACCCTTCCCTGCCTCCTGCCAAGCAGCTACTTCGTGCCCCTCCCTTATTCTCCCCCAGCTGATGTGTAGGGTGGGAAATGTCTTTTTGTGGGTTTCTTATCTTCTTTTCTTCTGTTGGAGCCAGGATTAAAGCTCAGGAGATGCAGTGCTCATGTTTGGACTCAGATATTTATTAATTGTTATCTATGGTACAGTCTCACAAGTTGTCAGTTCTAGCTAACAAGGTAGAAATGTCTCTAACTCTTCCCAAGGTCTTTTAATCATAAATTGTCCAATTATGAGATGATACCTATATTATCTTTACTTTTAACCCAATAACCAACCACCTGTGGCCCACAATGTGGATTTTTTTCACCCAATTACAGATTACCAACAAACCATTGAAGAAGGTGAAATAATTCAGCCTATGCCCTAAATGCTCCATATTGCCCCATATATATTACTATATACTATACTATACTATACTATACTATATATATACTACTTAAAATCTAAGTTTTGTGATACTACACAATTCTATTCAAACTGCACACCCGCAGCCCCAGTGCTATCACTCAATTTTGGAAGCCTGTTCCAAGGCCTCAGGTCAAATGTACTGCTTGCTTGAGGGTCATGCCCTTTAGAATAGAAAGCCTAAAATTCTCAGCTTCCAGGGTTCCAACATCTTTTTGTGCCTCCTCCATCATCCTTAGGGAAGAGATGAGCATCTGCAGCCTCAGTGCTATCACTCAGCCACGCCTGTGTATGTGGTTCCTGCTTTCTCCTGGTTTTCCCTCCCACAGTGACAGGCTCTCTGCATTCCCTGACACAGAGGGAGCACAGCACTTCCCTCCCCAGTTCTTCATCCCAGTGTTACATCTCATGTAACATGGAAACTCCTTAAAAAAAGGAGTTCAGGACAGAAAATCCAAACCAATACTTCAAAAAGATGCCCAAGTCTGCAGCTCTATTATGAGGCAAAAATGACCTCAAACCCCTGGACTAAACAAATGCCTGGAGTGAAAAAGATGGAATAAATTAAAGGATATAATTATGGCTGGGAAATGAGACAAGGAGGTTGCTCAATAGGATGAAAGAGGGATTTGAGGAATAAGAAATGAAAGGAGGTGTCAGCTTGAATCAACCAGGTTGAAAACTGCTGCTGATTTTGACTGACATACTGAGATTTTCCAATTGCAAACTCTTTCTCTAATAAGCTGCAAATTCACCTCTACACTTTTACTTTGATCTTAATGCAAATATTTTATAATGGACACATTTAATGATTTTCAGGTGCTTATTGGTCCTATCACACTTGATACTGGAATCAATCTCCTCTTTTAGAAAGCTTGGGTTAATGGCAAAGTTTATTAAACTGCATGCAGTCATTCAGAGAAGATCAATAGAGACATGATTACAGAGCAACCAGAGGATTAAACATGAGATTTATCACAAAATTAAACTGAATTAAATGTTCTCTGATAGCACTTGAAATGCTGTCGATACTCTTAACTGATAATCTATGCCTTCTGTGTTTACTTACCAGGCAGCAGGGAAGTCTGACTCAAGGAAATGACTGTAATGTAAAATCTGCAAAGATTTGCTGAGAGCATTAAAGCTCACCTAGAAAACCATTATTTCTTCCTGTTAGAAGAGCAAAAGCATTTTGCTTCTTTGCTCATTTCCTCTTTAAGGGAGAGGAGGATACAGCCCTCTCCCATATCACACTTTGCAATCTCCTTCTCAGGGCCATTACAGGATGCACAGGACACTAAAGGATCCTACACAGGATTACAATGAAATATTTTATGGTTTCCTGCTATGGCAGTTTTTACCTCATTCAGAATTAATTTTAAATTCTCGATGACCTTATTAAAACTCATTCCACACACTGAGAAATTTGCAGCCTTCCTGCTTCTCCTTTCCCTCAGCTTAGCCCAGCCACCCCCAGGGTTCTTACACTCACACCTCTCCTTGCACAGCACTGTGCAAACTTCTCTGATGTTCTCTGCCAAAAGAATTCAACTCCAAAGCATCAAAAAAAAGAAAACCAAAAAAAACCAGACCAAACAAAACCCATAAATCCCCTTCAAAAAAAAAATCAACAAACCCCAACAACCAAAACACCCCCTAAAACCCCAGGCACACCAGCAGCACAGTGCCACTGTCCTAGGAAACAGAAAAGAAAGTCCAGGGAAAAAAAAAAAAAAATCAGGCCAATTTTACAGAGCGAATCTAAATTCAGATACTATTATTTGAGATGAGATCTGCCCCTGCAAGAGAGCCCCTGCTGTGCCCTGAGCTCTGTTATCAGAATCACAGAGCTCATTTCCATCTGCTCTGGGATAACGTGGCTGGAGGACCAAAACCTCAACTCTCAGCAGGAGAGAAGGGGGAAGAGGGAGGGAAGGAGCAGGAGACCCTGAGTGCACAAGAGACCAGATGCAAAGCAATAACCCAGCACAACCACAGCTTTGATAAATTTTGATCACGTTTCCATGGGTTTCCAAAATGGTCACAACACACAAATTCAGCTGAAGAGTTCTTTTAAAATTTAATGTTTGTGTTCAACAAGCAAGCAGGAGGAGGGATGTCAGCTTCCAGGCATTTTTCCATCACACTTCTCAGAGAAAGTCTGTATCCCACCACAACCTCCACCAAAAGCTTAATAAACCTTGATAAAATACCTCAAAGGAAATATGACCATCCAACAGCAAATAAGCTGCCCAAAACAAAACCCATCAAAAAATCCCTCATCAACCATCATGAATTGAATTTTTACTGACTCAGAAGGGCTTAGCTGCTTTCTAAACAGGCTCAGCTATCCCCAGTGTACTTTGCAAAATTCAATCCAGTAATCCAATCCCAGATGCATTACGTGAAATCTTATTTCTCCAAGCTCTAGAAAAGAACAAGCAAAAAGGAAGGCTTTAGGAACACTAATTTGCCAATAAATACTCACTGAGCCAATTTTGCCTTTGCTGCTTTTTGGAGGAAAAGAAAAGGAAAAAAATCCCAAAGCACAAACTGCTGTCCGAGTACTAAGTTCCCTTATTAAAACTTCACTTGTGGATAGAAAAAAATACCATGGAGCACATACCCTGAAATTAGCCCAGCATGTGCTGCCCCAATAAACAAATCCTCAGAAACTAGATTAGCATCATTCCCAGTAGGTTTCCACTCCAGAAATCACTGGCAGTTCTGTTCAGAAAGGGAAAACCTCTGTAATATCTAATAAATGGACCAAAATATCTAAATGCAGAGCGGGGCATGTTCCAGCAGTAAGCAGTGAAGCCAGGGCCAGTCCACGGCGTGGCTGTTAAATTTTGCATCGATGCCATCACACAATGAAGGGCAGGGCTGTGAAGCTCTCAGTGCTGTGGGAGCCCTGAGCTGAGCAGGGACAGACTCGCCCCGGGGCTCCATCAGCAGCAGACAGCCCGGGTTTATGGGTCCCCACGTGCCTTCTGGGATGCTCCAGGGGTGACACAGATGGCATCAGGAGCACAGGAGCACTGCCACTACCCCAGAAGAGCAGCTGTTCCATCAGGAGGGCAAGGAGCGGGTTGGCAGCTGCATGTGACATTAAACATGCAGCTCTGACAGCATCCTTCTGCCCTGACACTGCCCCGTGGGATCCTGATCCAGCTCCATTCCAGCAGGCTGCTGCCCCGGCTTCCTGGCAGCAGGGAGACACACTGCCCTTAAAAATAAGCATTTCTGGCTTCCTCGTGTTTACATGGAGAAAAAGGCAAGTAAAGAATACAGCTGCCTATCTCAGTGTACCACTGAAAGGTGGGCTGAAGCCAAGCAGGTGACAGGCAAATGGTGTCAAAAATGGGATTTTTCCGGGCAGGTGTTTCCCTGCAACTGCTGCTCTCTCAGAAACAAAGGCCATCCCTGCAGCTCTTGCTTATGGAACACACAGCACGTTGCTGCTGATAGCCCCTCAGTGACCAAGAGGCAGCACAGTGGCCCTGAGTGGTTCCTGTTTCTGCCCTGGGCAGAAGCAGCCTGTGAGAGACAGCACTAAACTACAGCTGGGAATTCCTGATGGGAGGCTCATCCCATCCCTGCTCCTTCTGTCCTGTCCCACAGCTAAGAGATGCTGGACTTGCCTTTTCACCCTCCTCTGGCCCTTAGACACAGATATCCAGGGCAGCAGGCAGGTGACAGCTCAGGACAGGAGCTGGAGAGGTTTCTGTGGCACCAAAATCACCGCCCTCAAAAAGCAGTTGCTGTGTGCTCTGCCTTTTATTAATTTAATGGTCAGGATAATAAATTTGTCAGTAATGACAAAGAAATTCCCCAGAAACTGGAGTACTCAAGTGTCATTGAAGCTCCATCTATTTAGCAAATAGATGAATGCCTTTCAGCGAGGCCTGGCGTGTGATTAAGCAGCTGTCACAGCTCCTGCAGCAGCTGCTCTGGCAGCACAGGCACAGGTAGCTCTCAGGGCTCTTCCTCATATGGATGGGAAGATGATCCTGATGTGAACAGAAATCAGTGACTGAAAACCCAATTAATGAGCTGACACAGAAGTAATGGGTCATTTCTATAAGTCTTCTGCTCCCGTTGACTTGTACAAGCTTTCGTTTTTACAATCAGATTCATTAAAGTTTTACAACAAAAGAGAATGGATTTTGCTTTCTGACTTGCTGAAGTTATGTTTGAGTGCACTCATGCCTCCATGAGGGAGTGTGAGTTTTTTTAGAGGGACTTTGATTTTTGGAACACATTTCTGTTTTTTCAAGGACTGAGACACTGATTCTATTTTACTAGCTTGATTTCTTAAAAATTCAGGGAGATAAACTGTTTCTGTTATTTTTACCCTTCTAATTGAGCAGTTCTCTTCATATGCATACTCTGCTCAGCAGCCACTGAAACTGGAGGAAGTTTTCCAGGGAATCTCTGTGTGCTCTGTTTCTAATGGTTAAGAACAGAGAATACACAGCTCTCTGCTCTCCTACTTTCCTAACTAAAACCTCATGGAAAGTCCCAGTGAAAATGTGGCTGAAAAATGGATTGGAGAGCTCACTGTCCTTGGGGAGGGGATATCAAAGATAACACTTGGTCCATTAGAGAGGAAAAAGAAATGGCCATGAAGGGTCTTTCAAAACAAGAAATTGCAGCAAGAATGAATCAGCAGAAGACTCTGCTTGTACCAAACATGGGTGCACCTCAAAGAGATGGTTTGAAAGCCTTTCTCTGCAATGCAAGATAGAAAAAGAAAAGAAAGAAAATAGCCACTGTGGCAGACTTTCAACCTGGAAACAACAAAATTTAGCCCAGCTGAGAATCTGTTCTCATTAAAGGGAATATTTCTGCATGAAACAAAATAAAGCACAAGATGCTCAATCTAAGACAAGGAAGGTTCAACAAAACATTAATTGCTGAGGTTAACAATTACAGGGACTACCAAACATCAGGTGGCACAAAGGGCCTTGTGGCACAGACAGATCACCCAGGGGACAATAAGCAGGAACTTCTCCCTAACTGAATGACTGCAGTGAGTCCCCACACTGCTTACAGCTCACTGAGAAAAGCTCAGAGCTGTATGAGACATGATCAGAAATTCTTGCTCTGTGAATCCTAAATATTTAGAGGAATGTGCTTGACATTCTGGCTTGCTGAAAGGCATCATAAACCCAGAGAATTCTGGAGCAAAGCAGAACAGTGGTGGAGGAAGCTGTGGGAGAAGGGAGGCCCTTCTCAGAGCATCCCCAGCTGAGCACAAGCACACACTGTACAACAAGCACACACATTTGGGAGGCAACTTTATGTGCTCTTAGTAGTAGATTAATGAATGTAATTACCTAACATTGTGGCTGTGAATGCTGCAAAACTGTAATTTATAGTGTGCTGTAAAGTTCTAATGTGTTTTTATGTCCATAAGCTGCTTAGCCATAATCTAATGCATTTGTACACGAGCACCCTCCTAAGTGGCTCTGGGATCAGCAGCGAGCGCGAGTCCCCCTCGCCTGCACACTCCTGCTTTATGTCTTGATAAACCAACCTCTCCTGCTGGGCACTCAGGAGAAGCAGCTGCTAATGGCATGAATTATTTTAAGTCTGGTGGCAAGAACTAACTTCCTTTCCTTTCCTTTCCTTTCCTTTCCTTTCCTTTCCTTTCCTGCAGCACCAAGGAAAGCGAAGCACCAGTGTGTGCAGAGAGCAAACAGCACAGGGTGGGTGTTCCTGGTGGGGGCTGGGATGGAGCACAGAGCCTTGGTCTGATGGAGAGCCAGGACTCAGCCCCACCTCACTCCTACACCTCCCAGTCCTCCAAGGACAGCACACCAGGAGATCCTAGACAGCACACACAGGGAAGTATCTCAGACAAAACCCTTCATCTTCTCTCAGTTTCCAGCTGCTCTGCTCTTCTGTGTGCTGCTGCAGGACCCTGTGGTCACTTCAATCCTTCTCTGCTCCAAGAGGAGAGATGTGGCCAGGACTCCTGAAGTATGTGCTTTTTGTTGCCACTAACTCATTTAGGCAAACCATTTAACTTCTTTATGCCCTTGCTTAACCATCTGTAAAATGGGACTAATAATAAACCTCAGAGGGATTTAGTTAGACTTAATTAAATGGTTTGTAAAGTGCTTTGAGATCCTCAGGAGAAATGTGTTGTGCAAGTGCAAATTATTATTACTGTTACAGTGCTTTCTACTTTCAACACAGTTAAATATTAATGATCCAGTTCTCGTAATGCCCAGTGATACAACTTTTCTGAACAGTAATTTTCTCAGCTAAAAAGACATAGGACCTGGTAGCAGAACATCAAAAAACTTTGTTGTTCATTCGTATGTAATCCCAAAGAGCAGATGAGCGTAAATACTTTAGTATGCATCAAGCTAAAGATGGGGATCCCAAATGCATGTGCTGCACATGTAGTCAGTTCAGAGCCAAAACAATGCCAATAAATCACCAAATCACAGAGACCCAGGGAGGAAACATCAGCATCAATGCTAATATATAATAAATGCCTTTCCTAGTTAGAAAGGTACAGAGTGATGTGGTTAACATTGAATTAACAGCTCCATCGTGTGAGAAGGAACATCAGTGCCCCGTTAGTAAGTGTTTTACAGCTTCAGGGGCCAGGGCAGAGAACACCCTGGATTTGCACTAAGGTTTGTCTATTGTGATCCTGCAAAAACGATCTGAAACTTGCCTGCAGGCAAAAAAACAAACAGCCACCATTCCTCCTCTTTTATCAGCTTCTTCCAGGCCAGCTTAAAAAGGAGAAAAATGAAAAAAATTGACTCACGACTTCAGGTCATAGGAGCTGAGTGAATGTGACCTGGTTTGCAAGGTCTGCTGAGCCTCTCCACCCCCAGGAAAGTTCAGCCACAGGAACTGCGAGTCCTGCCCCAAACACTGAACTCTCACCTCCCTGGGACGTGGCAGCCTCTGCTAAAACTGACCTCAAATCACCACTGACAAGTGTTTCCTTAGTATTTTTCACTATTTAGCTAAAATATATAATAATATAACAGAAGTCAAATTAAACATTAAGAAAAAAATAAGCAATTCCAAATTTGAAGGTGTTAAGGTTACACACACAGCCTTAGGTGTTCTCTCCTTGGGACTGTGATTTATATGGTGAACTCTGATATTTCTATTTGATCTTCAATAATAATGACATAACAAAGATACATACTCTATTGATAATGAAGTCAAATGCTTCTGCCATCCTTATGTACTACAAAGTGAGGCTATCTAAAGAAAGCTGATTAAAAAGCACTTCTAATTTACTTATATTACAGATCCTAAAAATAATTAAAAGAGCAAAGAAAAAGAAGAAAAAAGAGAAAAAAAAAAAAAAACCACAAAAAAAAGAAGAAGAATCATCATCATCATGCCAGATGAAAAATCCCCCTTGCACTGAAGCACCAGATATCAGAGCAATAAGGATACACCAGGCAGGAATGTAGCAAATAGAAATGTGTGGGTTTGAATCATGAAGTCTTTATTTCATCTAACACAAGCTCATCTCATTACTCCTTGCAATAGAAGAAACCAGCCCTTTTTGGGGCCTGTGTAAAGGTAGGGACAGCACCAGGACTGAAACCCTGTTCTCATCCTGCTCCTACAACATGGGGCAAAAAAAATGTTCTCACTTGCTTTGGTTTTCTGTGGCTCCCTCATGGATCAGCAGGTCACACCTGCTCATGCAGGGATGCTGCCCATGGTTCACTCAGCCCAGCTGGAATCTCAGGCTCTGCATATAGGAAAATCCACTGCCCAGAGCCTAAATATCCTTCAGTGTAGGATCACTTAACCATGAACACTTACACAGTGCTAAGCTTCCAGGAAAACATCCCTGAGAAAGTATTTTCCCAGCTTTGTGCAAACAATCTCAAGGTGACCCGTGTAAATTTTGGATGCTTTTGAAGCCAGGCAGAAGGGCTGTCACCACACCACAAGGTCCATCAGATGATGTCCTTTGGCTCCAAACCAGACTGGCTGAGCCAGAACTTGCCCTGAGGGATAACCCTTCAAAAAAAAACCAGCCTTGAAACACAAAACAGGCAACCCACAACCTCTAATCCCAGGGGTGCAGTCACCTCTGAGCAAATAAAGGAACTGGGGGCTCCTGGGGGGTGGCAGGAGTTCTGTCACACAGGAGTGATGCTTCTCAAAGTCTGGAGTCAGTGCCAGTCCCCCACTGTTTATAAACCTTCTCCACTCCAGCACATTTCACACAGGCAGGCCTGTGTGCCATTAGTGTGGAAAAGAAGAGTTGTGGCAATTTTATGTTAGTAATAATTTTACACCCATCAACTTCAACATAAGAACTTCTATCTGCTTCAATATTTAATTTATTTTGCCTTCTAGTGTTTCTAAATTAGGGAGACATTATATTGCTCTGGTTGACATTTTTATGAAAACTGAAACTAGGCTTCATTTTTTTAAGCAAAATTTCTCCATTTGAAAAGCTAATTAGTGCTTGTGCCCACACTGGGGATGCAGGTGCAAAAACACAGACAGACCTACACACACTCACACAGCCTGGGTGGAAAGATGAATATCCTTTTGAGAATTTGGACAACCTGTACCTTTATCACTATAGTAAATGGCAAGATTCTAATCTTTTCCTAGACTCCACAATTTAAACCTGCATCCACGACCGGACGCTACAATCCCTGAGTCTGCATTTTTTCCTAAACAAGGATTAAAGCAGCACTTAACTACACAGACTGGCTGCCAGTTATTATATTAAAATAATCCATCTTTGCTTCCTCTTGTTTTAAAGGAGAGGTAAGTGCTCTGGCAGCCTTGAGCTCCTTCCCTTTTGCCTTCACCAGCTGATTATTTTCAGAATGGAAATGCTGGCCTCAGTGGGTGCCTGCAAACAGCCTGGCTGCCCTTAATGATGATCTACCTGTCTGCTGCTTCCAGGCCACCTGTTTGCAGCCTCCCAGGAAGCCTTACAGATAGATAAAAAGCTTCCAATATTTTCTCCACATAAACTGCAACCCATCCATCAAGTTGTTTACATCACACCGAGATATATGCACCTTTATCATTAGAGGAGCTGTCTCCAGAAATGGGATGAACACAGAGACATCATAAATCTCCCCTTTTACAGAGGGACTGCTTTATTTCTGCTGAAGGAAATGCACCCAGCAGCATCCCAGGATCAGCCATTAAGGGGACACAGTGCAACAGAAGGGCACAAAGGCAGAATGTTTCCAAAACACAACCAAAAGGCTCCAGGGAGGACACGAGGGGTTCTACAGCAGTGGTGTTTTGCTTGGCTCAAAAGCTGCCATTCCACAAGTACTCTTAAGGCCAAGCAGCTTCTGCCAAGATTTTCAGCTACCTACAAACCTGCCTGGCCCTCGTTTCCTGTGAGCACAGCCAGGGCAGTGCAATTGCAATCTCACAGCAATTAACATTCTTTTGCAGTTCCAGTAAACGTGATCTGTCACACAGGGGAACGTGCCCAGGCTCTGGAGGCAAGGATCAGGCACAGCAGCCCAGCAGCTCCATCCTCACTCACGAGATGTCACCTGTCCAGCCAAGCCCTTCCACAGGAGACACCTGAGATCATCCCTGGGAGGGGAAACAGTCACCCCTGTGCTGGGAATGGATGAGCACAGCTCTGCAGGGACCCCCTTTCACTTCAAAGAAGCTGCAGTGGACATCATGCCATGGCTGTAACTGGAGATCCTTCTGGGTTAGAGACCCACAGGGATTCTGCAGCTCTGCCTAAACATCCCCTGAAGCAATGAAGTAGGAAGTGGCAGAGGAACCTGAGGAAGATCATCAGCAACATCTCAAAAAGCTGTCAAAAAAGGAGGGGGCAGGTGTGAGGACTGAAAGACAGTTCATGTGTGAATCAAGTCTGAACTGACACCCCAAATCCAAAAAGAATCTATGCTGTGATCTGCTCAGGGTGGGGAAAAAGAGAAATCTCCCCCCAGTGAGACAAGTATCCCAAAGGGACCTACTGTGGATTTGCTTTGAAAACTGCTTTCCTGTTTATCTGCCAAAACAAACAAGGACAATCAGAGTTTGCTGTTGTAAACCTCTTTCCTCTTCTTGAGACAAATTCTCTCACAGAGTAATAATTTCTTTTTAATTGCTGCATTTAGACAAAATAAACCACTTGAGAAGAAGAGGAGATGCAAAAATAACAACAGATTTGAAATGAAGCCTGGACCTTAACTCGAGCTACAGAGAGAATTAAAAGCAGATTAGAGTCGGTATGCAAAGTTATTAGAGCAATCCATGAAGTTCCAAAGACAAGCAGAGCACAATTTGCTGTGTCCCTGCAGTGTCCCTCTGCCATCACCCACCCTGTGCAGGGACCATGGGGCTGGAATTAGGCTCATTTTCACACCCAGGGCTCTGTAACACCGAACTGCAGATCCCAAACCTCACGTTCCACCACGGAAGAAGCGAGCTGGTTTTGCCACTAGATGGGAATAGGTGTAGCTGATGATCTTAGAAGGCTAAAATACAGTCAATGACTGCTTAGCCCACTGAAAAATAAACCAAGCACAAAATCTTTTCTCCCCCTTTTTTAAATGCAACTGCATATAAAATTACAGCATTTGCTATTGGAGCAGGAATGTTTTTAGCCACGACAAGCTGAAGAGACAAGAAAGGATTTCAGGGAGAAGTAAAAGCTTTTGAGACCCACTGATGTATGGGGAAGAAGAGAGGAGCTGTGGGCACACACAGCTTTGTGAGGCTGGGGTAGCTAACAGCCTGCAGAGTTTTCCCAGATGCCACGTAACGAGGGCTAAGGATCAGTCAAATGTGATGGGAAGAGACCCCTGCATCCTGGAAGAACAGAGCAAGACATTTCCTCCAGTTCCATTTCCTTTTCTTTTCAAAAGCAAGCTGTGTCCTAAAGAGCACAGAGAACAAACCCCCAGCAGGTAACACTGGCCCTGAAAGCACCTCTGGTACGTCCCAGGTCTCTCCCTGGGACCTTGATAAAGCCCAAACACACAAATGTCAATGAAAGACAGCTCAGGGAGGAGGATAAGGCTTTATGTCAGTGCTTCCTTTCCTTCTCCTTATCAGCTGCTCTGCCCCATGTTCAGTTTGTTCCTGAGCACCTCTGAATGGGCACAGCAGCAAACACAGGGCAGGGAGGAGGAGGAATCATTGGCAGGGAGGCAAAGGAATAATTTCTGTCAGTGGCAAACTCCAACATCATCGACTGCCACTCTCTACAGCCTGTGTGGAAACCAGCTGGAAGAGCTGGAAGGGATGGAATTCTGGTGTTAGAAAAACAAGTTTTAATGAGATTGACCAGAGGATTCACCTCTGATAATCCATTTGTGGATAGACAAGCCCAAACTGAGTTTTGTATTTGCAGGAAAACATGAAAAATTCAGTTTCACTGTAGACCATTCTGGCCAGTTTAACAAACTGGTGACAGTCAGGGGTTTTATGAAGTCCCTGTGCTCGACAGCTCTGTGTTGTCATCTGAGGTTACAAATTGCCTCTCTTGAATCTACAGGGCCATGTTTTTTTGTGGCATTGACATTTTCCTTTCAAGCATATCAGTTCTTCCTTCGTTTCAAGTGCTGGTTGCTCATTTTATCTGCCCTTTAAGTTTTTAAAAAGATTCAAACTGGATTAAGAAAAAAAAATCAACCCCCAAACCCCACAGTCTTCTGGATTTATGTGTTTTTCTGATGTGTTTGCCATGCTGTAACCAATCAGATAAGCTCCTTAGTTCCCTCCAGTGATGGATTATTGAGTTTTTATTTATGTTTCTCCTTGTTTAGCCTCCCAAGCACCAATACACTTGTACCAATGTCTCAGCTTCAGCTCCCATTAAGGAAAGAAAGAGCCGGCAAATGTGATCAGCCTTGGAGATTTTCCAGAGTGAGAGTGCTCCTGAGCCCTGTCCTCTGCTCTGAACACATTTGGCACTGGCTTTGCTCTCATCCCAGCCCTGCTCCCCAGCACGGGTTCAATACGGCCTGCAGATCACTCACTGCATTTCACACCCACTTGCAGACATCTGATAGACAGCAGGAAAATAAGGAAAAACAGCACTGAGCAACAAAGGTCAAAGATAAGTTCAAGACTGATAAAGATCTCCACCTCCCAAGTGCTGTAGCAAGTGTCCCTCCTGATCTACAATTATTGAGCTTTTCTTTCCCCTCACAGGGCAGGAAAGCACTTTTAGACTAATGGTCAGCTTCAAAATCAACACGCTGTGGGTTTCTTCACATGGAAAGATTCCAACTCTCCTTCTTAAAGTCAATCTTTATATACTTGTCTATTTTATTTGCTACAGAATTGTTCTCCAAAGCACTGCATCTCAACAAACTCACTGTGAAAGTCTGAAGATATTTGTGGTGTTGACAGAATGATGATCTTCTTCCAGGTAAGGGTCAGCCCCCTTGCCAAAAATTTTAGCTTTGCAGAAGGGTGGAGAATTAATTGCTAAAACAGCTCCTGGCACCAATTAAACCTTACTTGCACCCTCAGCCTCAGCTGCCATCAAGCAATCTGGACTGATCCTCGGTGAGAGCTTGTCAAGATTTCCCCTACCTGAAGGGCAATTCCATCAATATAAAGTACAAAAAATTCAACTGGAAATGCTGATTTATCTTCTGGGGGTTCATTCCTGTTGCAAGTTAGCTCACCTATGGCCGAGGTGGGATTTTTCCCCACATCAGATCAGAAAAAAGGCAGAACAATGTGCAGGGAGCAGAGCTCCTCCTCAGCTGGAAACCATTTGCCTGCACAGAAGAGACAGAAAATGCCCAAACAGTGTAACTTGCTGGAATTAAAGCTCATCCCAGCTCTCACTGCTCTGCACTCCAGGGGAGAAGCACATGAACCCAAGCCTAGGCACAGACTGTGCCCAGTGAGACACCTGCCACAGGCACACACCTGCAGCTCGAGCTGTGTCAGCCTCCCCACCTGGTGCCACCACAGAACCTGGGCTGCTCTGACTGCTGAGGGCTGAGACCAAACCATCACCAGCAGTTTGTTCTCACCTGCACAGGCCTGTCCTCTCCTGCCCTCTCCAGTGGTTCATATTCCCTATGGAGCTGTGGGAATGCTGTGTCACATTCATCACCACTGTGTCACTGAGGTCAGCTCAGTGTGACAGGCTCCCAAAAGAAACTAAAAACCAGTTTTAACAGACTTTCACCTGTCACTTGCTATATAAAGAATGGGATAACACTGCAGAGCTTCATCCTTGGGATTTATCACCGCACAACAACCCAGATTCCTGGCACTACTCCTGGCTGGTATGACCTGGAACCCACCAAGACAAATACAACATTTTCAAGGTTCTAACACCTGCTAAATCCATTGCAGTCACCTTACAAGGCACACAGAAAACATGCCCTAATGCCAATATCCCCTGCTAAGACAAGCCACTTGATTTCTCCATTTCAGTGTGCTCCCAAGTGGTGAGTAACATCTGTGAATAACAATCATAGAAGATATTACACAGTCAGCAAAAAATCCATTTCCTCCCCAGTGTATGGGATTGCACTGCACATTTCACAGAATTAGTTTACCATAGAAGACAGCAAATCAGCTATAAACCAAGTTGTTTACATGGCCCATGTGGGACTGAGAGAAGAGCCCTCACTTCCAAATCTTTCAATCATGCACACATGATCAAAGCAAGGCTTCTGTGGCTTAGGGGCACCTAAAACACCCTTGCTCTTATGGAAACTATACATTTATAGTAAAAAAGAATTAAACACACAGAGGAGTCCCTTTGATTTTTGCATACCTCCTGAATTCAGTCACTCTGGGTGCTGCCCCAGCTGTCCATCCACTCTGGCTCTCCCCACACACAGGTCAGCTTTGGGGCTTGGATGGACAGTCCAGCATTCCAGCCCTTGGCTGAGGGAACAGTGCAAATACAGGGCACAGAGCAGGGAGCAATGACCAGCCAGTGCCATTTTACACTGCATCTGCTTCTACCTCTGGTATTTGTTTTCATCCTGCAGAGATATTAAGGCAAAGATATTCCAAAGCAGCAAATGGGTTAAAGGCCAGAGCCGAGGAAAAATGAACCCTGTTCCTCTTGACACTGAACTCACCAATTCACAGTGAGGGCTAAGAGCAGTGCCTGAATGTCTTCAATTAAATTCCAGCTCAGTCAATGACATTTTAGAATAGACTAATGCCTGCTTGCAGTCTTGGATCACAAGGAAAAACCAAGAAGGGAGCAAGGCAAGCAAACCATTATTGCCAAAAACGTGCAAAACACCCGAGTTGTTCACTTGTAGGAGGATTGTCTTTTCTTGAAAATCCAAGAGTATAAGTCCCAGTTAAGAAATCCGAACACCTCAGATGATTGAGCCTGAAAATCATTCAGATATTAATTACTATTATGTGGGACAGGCTGAGACAACTGCATTTAGTGCTCACAACAGCCAACAAATTGAGGAAAGTCACCATAGAGAGGGGAGAAGGGAATGACTGGATGGATACGTGTGTGAGCCTAGTTTGTATTCAGCCGTATCAATTCTTTGCACAACAGAGAGAAGTGAGATTTTAGGAGCAAAATGAACCATGAAAGGTGGCAGGTTTGTCTCTAGTGGCCACAAGGGCCCAGAAATTCAAAGGTGTGAACATGACCTTGTCATCAACAGCTATTAAGCAGACAACTGCAGCTCAAGGTTTATCAAAACAGAGACACTGGCCTACACGTCCCCTGGCAGCAGCAGCTGAACTCTTCTTAAATAACCTTTTGTTGAAGATTTGGGAAAACCTGTGAGTACATTACACTTTGCAGTGCTTTAAGTAGGGCTTTTGTTTCAAGTGACACTTCTTGCCTTCCCCTTCAGCTGTGCAGAGCCTTTACCAGGAATCACAGTGGTGCTGCAGTTTTAGCTGGGATCAGTGGCTGACACTTTCCAGGGGACACAGCTGAAGTCAGGTGAGAGCAGCTGGAACTGCTGTGGTTGCAGCACTCAATTGTTCTGAACCTGCCCTCTCCAAGACAAGATCACATCAAAACATGATGTAAGGCTCAGAAAAGAACAAAATGAGAGAAAATGTGGCATCCACCCTTTCTAATAACCACATTTCTGCCCAGCACATGCTCTCACCAGCCACACACAGCCTGGGGTGCAGGGACATATCCCACCTACATCAGGTTGTTTGAAATACCAGGTTTTCACTGCTTCTCCAGTTCCAGGCTCACAGTGCCACTGCAAGAGCCAGAGGGGAGACTCTTACTAAGCAGAAAGCAAAAAGAAGAAGCAAAATTAAAAAG
>VZUA01036160.1:6749-19974 GCA_013401035.1 Horornis vulcanius | reverse complement strand
ATTGTTGTTGTTGTTGTTGTTGTTGTTGTTGTTAATATTACTAATTATCATTATTGACACATCAAGAATGCATGTAACTATACCTGTTACATGAAAGAACAGGAAGATTGTGAAAAAAAATTGTGCCATCATTCCCCTACCTCACCAAGATTTTATCTCCTCATTGTACCATTAACAAACACACCACACTTTTGCTGGATAAGGTACTTATCCTGTGTGTTAACACATACCTGAGTGTAACAGCTTAGGGATGGGTTAAGAACAGCACCCAGAAGCACTTAATAAAGCCTTTACTTCCAGTGATGAAGTCTACGTGCAGGTACTGAAGAGAATAAATACAGGGATGACAAGGCTAGTGTAACACTGGCATTAGTGTTGCATGCTACTTGCTGTGCATCTGCAGTTTGTATAAGTAGAAAGAAGCCACGTGTCAAGGGAGAGGAGAGAAGAGGGAGTCACTAGCTAGCCAAACTAAGGCAATTCTGCATCTGTATGGGTTGCAGATATATATACATATGGGAAAAACAAAGGAAACCCCAGAGCCCACTTTTCCTTCCACTAACTATCTGACCTCTGAATTCTGATCATCTGCTCCCCCTAAAGCTATAGTTCTCCTGGCTTGTTTGAGGGTTTAATTTCAAATTATACATGTGCAAAACCAGTCTGAAATCCCATTTTAACACTGGTTTGATCACTACTGTCTGAACTACAATTCTAAAATATAGTGAGTGTAATATGGTTATGCTTCTTGTTTGGTCTTTGTAGTATAATAAGATACAGAAGCCAGGAACCCACTGTGTCAAGCACTGTGCAAACATATCCCTGTACAATTCTTCCTCCATGAGTTTACAATTTAAATACACAAGGGTTGAACTATGTTAACACTACTGCTATTTCCCTTTTTTTAACTAGGCTCTGAAAGACCTAAACACCAAGTTGACTGTATATGTTATAAATATTTTCTAAACATTATTTACCCAAAAGGCAAGAGAGCAGCTCTGAAAGTATAAGTACAATGTAGAGTGACTTAAAACACACACAACTTTCCCATGCCTCTCTCTTGCAATCCATTCAACACAAACACCCACTACTGTTTTCTCCTGACACCTTTATGTTAAGTATTTCCACCAAAATGAGAGCTTCCCTATACCTTCGAGGCACCACTTGACAATCACCTCATTCCTTTGCCCAGACAGAAATATCTTTTAATTGCCCCATTTCTGACTGTGGCTTTTTTCCACACTATCATAAATTTAGCTGAACTTCCAAGTAGACATGGCAGAATCTGCTTAAAAATATTTCTGTTGCAAACTAATTTCTCCTTGCTACATTTAACAGAGAGCAGTTTCTGCATTGTNAGAGTGACTTAAAACACACACAACTTTCCCATGCCTCTCTCTTGCAATCCATTCAACACAAACACCCACTACTGTTTTCTCCTGACACCTTTATGTTAAGTATTTCCACCAAAATGAGAGCTTCCCTATACCTTCGAGGCACCACTTGACAATCACCTCATTCCTTTGCCCAGGCAGAAATATCTTTTAATTGCCCCATTTCTGACTGTGGCTTTTTTCCACACTATCATAAATTTAGCTGAACTTCCAAGTAGACATGGCAGAATCTGCTTAAAAATATTTCTGTTGCAAACTAATTTCTCCTTGCTACATTTAACAGAGAGCAGTTTCTGCATTGTGCTAAATTACCTTTTTTTGTCTCAGATGATGCCCAAAGACAGCAGGTCCTGTAGGGTCTATGACTGAAATGGCTCCAATGGACAGCTTGACACGTGTTGTAAGACAGAAACAAAGCTGAAGTTGATGATAAATATAATGCCACCTTCACTTCTGAATTAATTCCATTTCCTTCTTCCCAAATATGTAATTTGAAAATTAATCCTTCCAGTGTGATTCCCTGTGCATATTCTCTTTCCACCTTTAAGCACTAAACTGAATGAGCAGGGGACTGGTCCTGTTTTGTATCTCACACAGAACTGAGAGGTCCTGTAATTTGTGATGAATATGTGAAAGTGAACAAGGGAATGTACCACCTGAAGTTTCCATTGCAGACCACTGACTAAATTTGTACCTAGACCTTAAATATTGACTTCCAGAACAGATTGGAATAGTTTCTCCTTAATGACTCACTAATAGACCTCTTGTAATTTAGCTTTTTTTCTTTCAGGAATCATACTTAGACTTAAGGTTTAACTAGTTGATTGAAGCTGCGTAAATTTATGATCTTGATGGAGATTCTCTCTTATTGTAAAAATATATCTTTTCTTGCCCTATTAGAGAAGCTATTGTGGTCACAAATTATTTATAAGTCATTATAATGAAAGAATACCTCTGAATCATCTTTCAGATGCGGATTGCTCAGGAAAACTTTTCACACTTTAAGCAGTTTACCTTTATTGCCATCAGTGGGTTCATATTCATCTATTGAATTTTAAATAACTGACTCTGGTGATAAAAAAGATCCAGAAATTGTTTTAACAGACATTTATTTGCTGAAGAGGCTACCATTTTAAAGCTATTCATCATGTGTTAAGTAGTTTATCACATGTAACTAGCCCATTCAAATTTCAAGGAGCTTTGATTTCACTAATATTAATATTTGTCCTAAGTTACTACTAATGATGGATACCAGTTTGAAACAATCTCTTTTCCTTTATATATATGACCTGCAACCACCCAAGCTGCTAGCCCGCTGCAGATGCACCAAAGTATCCATCTTCTAGTTACAGTCTTGTCTAGGTTTTCCTCTCTGCTCTGTAACTCACAGCTGTAGGAGTTTGGCAAGAAACGAGCAATCTGATTTTATTGTGTATTCTAAATAGTTGACTACTCAGCCAAAATAAACTTTGGCCTTCTAGTAGCTTAAAGGCAATATTGGCACATGTAAAACAAAGCACACAACAATACATACCACGATGAGTGCCAGATGTTCATGGCCAAAAACACACAGCTGTTGGTCTTAGATCACCTGAACTCATTTTAAAGCCAAAGACACCGATCACCTTTGTTGAGCTGTCAGATTAACAGAGGGACTGCAAAGACTGGAAGCAAGGGTGGGTCGTCTCAGTTACACTGAAGAATGCCAATTTATGCCTCATCAGCCAGCTGTCGTGTAAAATTCCTTATGATAGACAGAACTAAAAATAACCCATTTGTCTTAAATGCACTGTTATGTACTTTGAAATAATTTAGTTATAGTTACTCTTCTGTCAGAAGTTGAATGTTTCTCAAGTTAACTGCAAAACCCAATTGACCACAATTCTTCTGTTCTTCTATCCAGAAATATCACTGAGCAGTTCAGAAAGAACTTATTCAGGAAGACTAAATATCACCATGCCATGAATTACAAGCAAATGGACTGCCAACCCCTGAATTCTATATAATAATAAAATAATAGCTAGGAATTATTATTATCCTGCATACTCAAGCACAAGATAAACACTGGATGATACATACCCCTGATATGTATTGAGCTTCAATAAAGATTAGTAGATTACCACAAACAAACTATTAGAGGTGGAGTTACCCTATTGCTGAAAGGAACTCAGGCAAAACAAGTCCCCAGAAGGGCACTCTCCTTAAAAGGACAGAGCTACAGGATTTTAAGTCATTTTGATGAAAACCAGTTGTATGACTAAACACAGTATTCCATTCTCAGGCTGAATTACAGTAAAAGTAATAAATACTTTCCTCAGTTTTCTGAGCATTCAAACAGCAGGATCATGTATTCTATAAGGATTCAGGAGTTACAGTGTTCGGATCAGTGATTTAAAATTCTGCTAGTTTGCACAGACACAAACATAAAAAATTTGTAAATGACAATAACCAAGTGAATAATCTATTTTTAAACCTATTTTTGTTCATATTTATCCCATGAATGTATCTTGTGGAAGACACCTAACAATCTGTTGTGTTCACACTTGTTGTTTCAGTTCTTTCTCTGAAATTCAGTTGGGGCCAATTCCCATTGTGTTTTATCATCTTTTTACTATTTGACAAAGTCACCTTTTGCCATTTTTAATTATATTAATGCATAAAATAAAACTCCTTTTGGTAAGATATTCTTGCCAAATTATAGTAAGTAAATATAAAGATGTATTTCTGATTACATAAAGAAGCAAAGCTTGAACAAAAGCAATCCTAACTGGCTGCCATCGTCCTCCTTAAGACATGAGAGCACATCTGGGATATTTTCTCTTACTGAAGACAAAAGTAAAATTCGCATGGTGCTAGCTCACAAAAGATTTGGCTCCCAGAGTCCACACACTAAGTTCCTTCTTCTGGGTGTCCACTTGCACATCCATGCTGAATTTCCCCAGGACAACTCTGTAAATGGTAAAATTATACACCTAAGTTTTAAAATTTTGTCTCTTACTTAAGAGGACTTACTCTGTTCTCAGAATCAATATATTCTAATATTTGTCTGATATGCAAATTAGTTCATGGTAGAAAGTTCAGGATGTATTAAACATTTTCCGAGGAATTTAAATCAGCCTTTATGGAAAGACTTTATGTAAAGAATCTATGAGGCCCATCTGCTTTCCATAGGGTATGAGAGCCATGAGATTCTCACAGTTTCATATTCTGCTATTAGTTAAGGACTTTATTGCTTCCTAAATAAATACAGCAATCCAATCCATAAACTTACCACTGTATAACATATTTGGTACGACATCTGAACACATGATTAGCAAAAACAGGTGAACTATTCTTCCTTCAAAGCACTGTGTTCCTACGTGTGCTGAAAGAAACATTGAGAAAAAAAATGAAACCATCGTAAGGAAACATAACAAATATCTTAAATATTTTCATTGCTGTAAAATCTCACGGGTGGTTTCATGGAAATATCCCCTTTTTATTAAGTCTAATAAATTCAATGCTTCCTAAAGTTGTAGTCTCAACTGAAGAATTTAATTGCTATAATAGCACAAAACATTTATTCACACATCTGGTTGGAATTCCTTTTCTCTGACAAATTTAATCAGTGTAATTATCTATTTGACAGACACATAGACAAGGAGAAACCTCAACAAGATACATGCTTCAATTAATCTTTCCAAAAATTTGTATAATCTAACAGATGGATCAAACTTTATGCAAGTATTTGACCAAAGGCTATAAATCAACAGTGACATGTTTTCTTTCAGGCAAAAAAATTAATATTGCTTCACAAAGTTAGACAAAATTAATGTTAATCTTACAATAGTAACCTTCCTCATAAAGCTACCTATACATAGGGAATATTAATTATACAACTTTCTAAACCATGACAAAGATAGGTTTAATATATGTTATTCTTGTTAAATAATTTTCTTTTATTAATGTAAGGAACATCAGAGCTTTGCACTACAGCAAATTCACAGTAACACTGATGAACAAACAGTAAAACACCCTAGAAGGCAGACCCCACAGTTACCACCTATTCTCACAGCTCTCCATCAAAGCAGAGACACTGCCCTGGTGCCATATTTTTCATTGTATTTTAAAAAATGCAAAAAACTGTGATATGAAAATAAAATTTGATCGAGGAGGTGGCAATATTCTAGGAAAAGCTCCAAAAGATGATTTGTGCCATACAGGAGAGAGGCCAACGTCACTGCTGACCCTCCCTGTCACAGATGTCACCACAGTGCTGCCTGTCCCTGTCCCTGGGAGTCTCTGCTGCTCCAGTGCCCGGAGCATTGGCACCACTGGGGCTCGGCACACCTGCGGTGTGAGAGCTGCTCTGGGTGTATCGGCTGAAAGCCTCTCAGTTTAGATCACCCTGGACCTCCCAAGCTGCCCTCAGAAGGAAAAGTAAACTCACAGCTTCCCTCCCACTAACCAAAACACAGAGCAGCTGAAGAGCCGTGGTCTGCAGCAGGTCACCGTGTCAGCACCCTCTCCCTCTCCGTGCCCCCGGACACCCACCTGGCCACGCTGACAGCGGCACTTGAGGCCTCAGCAGCCACAGGAGCTGCTGCTATCCCCCCTGAGGAGTGACACACCAGACACACAGCACATCTAATCAGGGAAGGGGATCTTGCAGCTGAGTGCCTGCAGGCCCTATGAAGATGATCAGAACTGC
This sequence comes from Horornis vulcanius, assembly GCA_013401035.1. Taxonomy (NCBI): domain Eukaryota; kingdom Metazoa; phylum Chordata; class Aves; order Passeriformes; family Scotocercidae; genus Horornis; species Horornis vulcanius. The sequence continues at coordinate 13,890 of VZUA01036160.1, read as the reverse complement.
TGCTGCCTTGTACACAGTTGTTGCTGATCAGCTGGGCACTGGCATCTCCCTGCAGACCAGCTCAAGCAGCTTCAAACAAAGGGAAGAATTAAACTTGCAACTCTCCTGCTATGAGAGTGAGCACCTCATAGCTAATGACAAATCCATTCATTATTTAGGCATCCTCCAAAATGAAGCCTCGTTGAGCAGCAGAGCATGCTACCATGTTGCTGTCACAGTATGCCTTAAGATTGGTACCTTGGAGTGGCAATACTTCTTACTCTTTTAAGCACAAGTGAGAAGACATAGGAAGAAAGTTTGTCCAGCCTAAAAATATAGTCTCTTGGTAATGACCTTCAGCATCCTGCTCTGTGAGAAGTAACAGGAGCTTTGATAGCAATTAAGGAGCTGGCAACATGCAGAGAAATCCAGTGTAGTGCAGAATTGGGTGGGAGTAAGAATTTCATTTAAATCTTCCACTTGTTAATACATCTTTCCATCTGTCTCTGAGTCAGCAGCATTCCCCACAAGGCTGACACAAAGCTCAAGAGGAAACAAAACTGCTCCAAAACATTTTTGAACTTAACCTATCAAGCCAAAATTTAAAACCATCTGAGGTTCACTCACTAAAAGAGAGGGTAGGGGTATTCCTTTCTGAACCATGAGTGGACTTCAAAGGTATACTCTTTTCACTTCAATGTGAAAAGCAGACCTAGTCCTCTAAAGCTACAAAGCCCTAATGCCCTTGATGTCTTAAAGATTATTTCAAATCAAATCAAAATTAATACCAGATGGGGAGGGGCAAGAAGGCCAGAAGAAGTGAAAAAAAAATTAACTTTCTGTTTTATCTGCAGTTATTTTTGGCATTTCATAGAGGTACTTTAATTTCTTTACCCTTCAGTCCACTATGACTAACTAATTCCAAGCTTAACTGGTAGTGACTATTGGCAATTTTGCTCACTTGACAGATAATCACAGCAGTTAATTTTTCCAGATTTTTTTATTTAACAGTGCTAGGCAAATACATAAAAAATTATTTGCAAATACTATTCCCTTGTTGATTATGTCTTCTGCTTTTTCATTGCACTGGTATTTGCAACCTGCTTCTTTACTTAGGCCCCGAATCCTGCTGGAGGTTGTGCACAGAACTTGCTGCTCACATGGAACCAGACAGTGGGATTGTGCATGAATCAAAAGCTAGCTCATGCAAACCATGAATACATGTGGTCAAACTTTGCATTTAGAGGGGAGGAAAAACCGAAAAAAACAAAACCACCTACTTCACAGTGTAGAAATAGCTATTACAAATTCAACTTGGAAACAGAGAACACGATAGCATATTTTTCAGCCTTATGCTCTCCATAAGGAAACAAAAAGAATCATGTGCAAAACCAACAAATGATCCTATGGCACGAAAAACTTGCAGTAACCAGCATAAGAAAAAGCCCACAGACTAAAATTAATTTGCACGGATTACTGATGGAACTTTAAGAACATGAACTCATTCCCAACACAACCTGTTTGTGGTAACTTGGAATAATCTTGAGGGATATATTTTAAGAAGATGAAAAGGTCCCTTTTTACAATGTTGCTAGTTCAATCTAAGTGAAAACCCAACAAAAATTTAAGATAATGTGCTTTAAAGTCCACTAAACTTTGCTTGGCAGCCGTGGCTTCACCATAGCTTATTTATTTATGCATGTATATTACATCCAACATATATATTATACAATATAATACAATACAATACAATACAATACAATACAATACAATATAATATAATATAATAATCAAGAAAGCCATCTGGAAAAACATTAAGGCCCCAAAACCAGAAAAAGGAAAATTAGCAAGAAAGGCAAAGTTGCCTGTTCCACTGCAGCGCTGTCTGCTCATGCCTGTACATTTTGACGCCATCTCCCATTACACAACCGCTTACTCTTCCCCCTAAAGAAACTCTCACTCAGATATTGGATGAGATATTTTCTCCCTCCCTCACCCAGAAAGGTGTGGCACATTCTGTTACTTACTGCCTGAAAGCCTTGCTGTGAGGGCAGGATTCATGTCCTCAGTGGTGGATGTGGTGTTGCACATCCCCATAGTAACTGACTGCTTCAACCACGTGTGTATTTTCACAACACCCCTGTCTCCATCCTCCATCACTCTGCTTGGTCCCAATCCCTTTGGCAGCCAGCTGCATTCCACAGTTTCATGCCTCAGTCACCCAATTCCTCACACAATCTTGGTCTCAGCCACACCTAGAGAATGAGGTTTCCATCCAAGTCGTAACTCCAGCAAAAACGAAATTTAGAAAACATGGTGTTTAACCCTGACTTCCTTGAATTCATTCTGATGAGCTCTTCTCCAACTCCTGCAGACCCACTCAAGAGGACAGACAACCCCAACAGCCAAAATTTAGTAAAATTTTTAAAAACCCTGTGCAGAGAATTGGATGGGATAATTTAATGTGATGAATCATTACAGAAGAAGTTGCAGCAACTCTGCCAATAATTTTTATACAAGACACCAATTTCTAGGAAAAAGGAATTTGAACTGAGAAAAAAAATACAGGACTACATAGGGTTAAAACCGCCCCATGGAGTAGAGAGAAGCACTCACAAAGACCACTTTCAAGGTTAGGTATACTTTGCTCTGCACCACTTTCAGGGCCAGTTCTCAGCAAAACATGCCAAGGAGAGAAAGGTAATTTTATAGAAAGCAGACAACATTAACAGTCTTAGTGAGAAGAAGTGTTGTTTATGTGTATTTTCTAGTCCAAAAAGCAAAATGTACTACATATTCTGAATTGACTCTAGCTGTCTTTTCAGATTTGAGGTATTTTTTAAAAATAACATTAATACGATATTACACTTCATTACTGGATTTGTTGGGGGACAGGAGTTATGTTTAAACACAATGTTAAAACTTCTTGTCTCTACAGTAACTGGAAATAATATCTTTAGGAAACTTTCTCCCTTTAAGACACATTTTAGTGCTTAAATCAACACACTCGTGCATGTTGAGGAACAACCTCTGTTGATGAGTTAGTCACTCAGAAACACAAATCCAGGTTCCCATTACTAAGTCTGTGTTCCTCTGCATCCCTGCCTGCAAGCTCTTCTGGAACTGACAAACAAAGCTGCATTACAGGATGTGATCTGGATAATTCAGGCAAACCAGATGTGGGGGCACACCTGGGACCAAATATATCTCGTCTGCATTATTCCAGGGTTGAACTCAAAGATCTTGGAGGTCGTTTCCAACCTGAATGATTCTATGATTCTGTGATTTCTGAGCAACAGCTCCTAAGAGACCATACAGCCACATTGGGAATATTATGTTAATTTAAAACTTTACTGTCCTAAAACCTAATGGTCTGTCCTCTGTCAGCCCCTGAACAGACGCCCCTCCAACCCCCAGAGTATGACCCTGGCATCTCAGAGCTCACAGTGTGAGTGCAGATGCTCGGGGCCAAGACTGGCAGCCTTTGATCCAAGCGCTTGAAGGCTCTGGCGTGTCCGCACTCCATCGGTGACCGCTGTCCGCTGGAGCTCCCTGCTGAGGGCAGCACTGCCGTGAGCTCCTCCTACGCTCCCATGGCCAACACCAAAACACTTCCACTTGTGTAGACTGAAAAATGCCATGGCAGCATAGACATTCTGGCCTTTCACTCTGCAGTTTCAGCTCTGGTAGCAAATGACTGTTACAGGTATGAACAAAACTAACCTTTTATCAAACAATTTATACAAGAACTGCACTTGCAATGTCAGCTTCTAGTGAACTCGCAGCAAACAGGAGCATTCATACTTTACAGGAAATCTCCCCACCCCCAAACATCATAGAACAAGCCAGATAAATCTCTTCCACTTGCAGCTTTAAGAGCAAGTACAATATGTCAAGTAAAAAAATAAAAAATCAGCAGCATACTGATACTGGAAAAAAAAATGGACTGGGGTTTATTTCAGTTTTATCAAATCCCAGTAAATTTCTGGAACATTTATTCAGCTGTTCTGGATAAAAAGTAATATCTTAAATATTTTGAAGTATTATCAGATGTAAGATTCTCTCATAAATTACAAATTGAAAGGTCAATGACTCTGTGAGTGTAAATGGTAACCAATTAGAAAGAAAAGGCAGCAGTCCAACTATTATGAAATCCATCTCCTAACTCTATTAAGTAGGAGATTAAGTACTTTGTAGTCCCATGGATAAACTCTTAGTCCTTTATGTATCTATTATTTATTAAAATTTAATAAATGTTTTGAAGGCCACATCACCTTAGTATAGAAACAACCTTGAATCAAGGAGCGTCTGCTTTTTGTCCATAATTACTTTATAATTGCTTGTAGTTTTAACACTTACTAAAAGAGGCACTCTGCAGGTGATGGACATGAACCCTCCTTTGGGTGGTGCCAGCCATCTCCTTGGGTTTTGATGCATTCATCTGAAGGAATGGAAAACTTGTAATCTCACTACACAACAGGTAAGGATTTCTTGAGCTGTTGCTGCATGTCTGTAACAGAACCAGGGAGAAGTCCAGACCACCTGGCCCTGATCTGAGAGCTCTGTCCATGGCTCTCTTAAGTGCCTGATGAACAGCATTTAACCAGAATTTCCTTCTGATGAGGATCTCCCCTGATGTTACCATTCAGCACTGAAGGAGGGATTTTTTAGTTGATAACACACAAGTTCCTGCACAGTCAAGGCATCCTCTGATCCTAGCAGTGATGGCTCAGGCAATGTCACCAAACAGGACAGTCATGTCCCTGGCTTTGGCCCCCTACTCAGATGGTGTTGCAATGCCACCACATAACTTCATGTTGAATATATATTGTAGGCATTACTATTCAAACGGCACATGAATGCACTATTTTGAAGAGTAGGAATTTATGGATGGACTCCCTTGAAACAGAAGGGCTACTCAGCCTTTACCATCTGAGTAAGTAATTTTAATGAGTAAATTCAATGTCAACAAGCATCACAGATCACAAACAGTGGGCTGCCTTTGTCAAAATCCAACCTACAGAGTTTTCATTTCCACCTCTAAGGGTGCATCTGAACCTCTCTTCACCTTTATCTTTCTGCATCCATGTTTGCTCCTGAGTCCTACTTACGATGTGACAATTGTCACTCTTTGTGACAATTTGTTTCTGCATTTGAACAGCATCAAGTTTTGCTAATTCCAGAACAACATTGGTGTTTTAGCACTTTTTTGATAAAGATAACAGGTATTTTTCTGTTTCCCCTAGCAAAGAAACAAACCCCTCCAAATCACAAAATGGAATGTCTAGATTTGATGTCTAGATTTGATTGATCTGACCAAATGTGTATCATTTACATGACATCTTCACTTATGTGGCATGAACATTTACATACATGACATAATCACACAGCAAATACAAATTAATAGGCTATTCCTAAGGACTGTAGTCACCATACAAGTGGGCAACTTCACCTTTGGTGCATGTGGGCATGGTGACATTAGTCAGTGACAGCCATATGCTAAATACATGATTCTCCCACATGGTTGTTCTTGATCCAGGAACAAAACTATACAAGAAAGCTTCTAACCAGTACGGAGTCATATATGCCATAAAGATACACTCCCTTTCTCAAGTCACTTATTCACATTCAGATGGAAGAAGAGAACAGAAAGGTACACTGAAAACTGTAACTGTTCCTTTTGTGAAAAAAGTGCCAGAAAACCCAGGGAGGAATGTAAAGTGTTTCTTTGCAATGGATTTCAGATAGGCTGAAAGGAGACTCTGTGCATTTCCTCTCTCTTTCTTCTCTGCTGTTTCAAGAAACCACTAAAGAGGTACAGAAAAGAGATAGGTCATTTTGTGCTTAAGGTAATAGTTCTTCTTCATTGAAATTTGTATTTAAAAAGAAAACACAAATGATTTTATACAGAAAGAAGTTAAAGATATCAATTTTCAAAACCTGAAGTAACCCTAGCCCTGCAATCAGATGCTCAAGAACTCACCTCATTGTAGGCATCTGAAATATCTCCTATATGGAACACAGTCAGACCTGTCTTTTGGTGCCAGGTATTCTTTGATGAGGCAGCTGATCTGGGAAAAAAAAATCTTGAAAATCAATATCTGTTGTGCTTATGCCATTAACAGCAACATGAAATGAGGAAAATTTTATTGTTTGAATATCTAGCAGCCCAGGAAAAGATGTGTTTGCAGACTGGCTTTCTGCAGGTGGAACTGATGTCAAGAAGAGGTCAGACAGCGGTGAGCAGGATGAGAAAAAGGTCACTTGTCTTTATAACTTTTGGATGGCCTGAGGACTGCAGGTCATAAAAGGTGTACATGTTCCCAGGTCTCTGATTCCATGAGTTGTCTTCACCTAAACACTGACCAGTGGTGCTTCTGTCCTCCAGCTCACTGTCACCTCAGCCATGCTGAAAGAATGCATGCCAAACCACATTGATCCTGTCTTCTAATTCTCCTCTTCCACATTTTTAAACCGGATTATAACATAAACAATTGTGCTGCCTTAATGACAGTGAAGTGGAGGGAGGACTTGAAATACTGTAGTCTAACACTGCTGTGAACTTCCAGGTGCTTTGGCGAAATGACAATGAGTTGGTTTGCATTCCTAGTCTCCAACCATCTTCCCATTGCCCTACTCCCCACTGCAGCTCTTATTGCACCATGTAAATAAAAGGAGAAGGTGAGTTCTGGTCTGGCATGCCATTTTTGCTCCACAGCAAGCAACATTCCAGTGCTCTCCAAGGCTCCTTGAACCTGCTTTATTTACTGTATCACTGTAGTCAATATAGGTTAGACACAGATATATCTAATACCTACCACTAAATATTGCAGGTATTTCCAAGATTTAGCCATGTAGTCTAATATGTGCTTTTAGCAGTAGTGAAACACTTGGCTTAAAACAACAAATAGAGAGAGGTGAGGAGAGAACCCAACATCTAAAACTTTGCTAGCACCAACTATCAAGACACTTATTATGTGCTAAAGTGTATGGAGGCTCAGGTATATTTATATACACACAGATGTACATGTGTGTGTGTGTTAGAAGTATAAAGTCCTGCTAAAGTAGAAGAAACAGCTCAGAATGACTGCTGCTGAGGATGGCTTGCAGTTGTGAAGGGCACAACAGAAACTACTGCTCCAATGAGTGGATGTAATAAACT
>VZUA01036151.1:5028-15066 GCA_013401035.1 Horornis vulcanius | reverse complement strand
AAAAATCATTTTACTTTTCACCAGGCTAGAAAGTAACTCTTTTTTTCCAATTTTTCTTTTTTTTCCCCAGTCAGTGTTTATTTTATACAAGACAGAACGGCACCACCAAGAGCCAAGAAGTTTTCACATTTTTGATTCACTTGGTCCTTATCAGTACTTTTATGGATTTCAATCCTATTCAACATTAGAAGTACTGTTTTAAAGTTCTCTGGGGAAAAAAGTGTGGACTTTTTGAGAAACTTTGATTTAGGCTTCTGAAAAAGCTCATCCCAAGATTTTGGTGCTGAAATATGGCATGCAGACGCATGATATAATACTTAGACTGGAATATATCTAACCATGAATGGCAGCTTCTAGACTGATCCAAGCATATTTTCTTATTTCCTGGTCCAAAATAGCTCCTGTTTAATTGTAATGAAATAGTCAATCATAAGCAGGAAAAGAGAATAGAGAAGGGAGAAAAACAGCTGTTCCTTGCAGAAACAGAGCATGCAGTGTGACTGCACTGCATGACAGTGGAAACAGGTAGACACGTGTTTCCAAAATATTTCATTATGGCACAGTTTGGGACTGCCTGATGTCTAATTATACCCTAACTATAGACACTGGTGGTCCAGGACTGAATTAACTGAATTCAGTGGAAAAAAATCTACCTTGCTTATCATGTTTTCTTCATAGGAGAAATAGAATGGTAATTAACAGTGTGTGACCCCAGGCATCTGACGGCTTTTTCTGATGTACCAGTGTAGCTTGAGAGGGAAAAACCTGATTCTGAGGTGGATGTGTGAGCATCATTGTTTAACTTTAGTAAGCTAAAACAAAATAATAGTGATTTATATAATAAAAATTTTCTGGTTCCCCTAAAGGTGAGTTTGGCTCACTAGGACAAGGGGTTCCCAGTCCTGGATGAAAGTTGTTAGTACTATCACTTCTGCAGATGCATACAGAGCAGTGCTCAGTTCTGTAATCATACAGTGCAGGACAAACTTCCTACATGGGCAAGATAATACATTAAAAAACAGGTGAGTAATCTGTTTAGTTTGACAGCCATAGCTTATGTTTAAATATTTAGAAAACCCTTCATCACATAGTAAATCCAAGAGAATAAAGTATCGCTGCCACACCAAGTTATTAAGCTTTAGTCTCAAAAAGATTTGTGAGAGAAGTGTCCAAGATAAGGTGCAGAAATTTATGTGGATTGTTCTTCTGTTGTCTAGTATTGTGCTGTTCACAGCTGTATGGAGTAAATAGGCACAAAACACTGTCAATGAATCTTGAATATACTTAACGTTATCTGCCTTAGCTGGTGATGATTCTTTCCTTTAGAGTGATCATGGCTACCTGCTTGGGTTGCAGATTGAAAGTGCTGCTCAACCTTCTGGCTTAGTTACTAATCTGTCTTGTTTCAGGAGGGTACTTTTGGCTTGTATTGGACATCTATAGGCTTCTCTCCTTTGAGAAAAATACTAGTAGGATTTTAAAGACTTATATAGCATATATATGTGAAAGACAGTATTTAGGTTTTTAATACTTTGTTAGTTGTTCAGAACAGTTTATTACTTGCTTTAAAGGCAAGAAATCTCACTGTTCTTCAGTAGTTGTGGGGAGATGAGTGTGAAGATGGGAAAATGGAACATGTGTGCTTTGGCCCATTTAAAGACACCTTCCAGAAGACATAAACAACTTGTGGTTAATTTTTTGTGTGAAATCAAAAGCAATGATATTACAAAGATAAGAGGAGCTTTTGAACACCTGCACTTTTCTCCAGGTCAGGGTAACATGACTGAGACCCTTTGATGTGCAGTCCTGACTAGAAATATCATAACAAAATGTCATAATAACAGGTCTTGTAGCAGAAATATACAGCCTTTACCTTATGTGGAATAACGAGTTGAGAGTGAGGAGAGGACAAATTAGCCCTGTATTTTCGACCCTTGCTAAAAGGGTGTGTAGCATATGTGATAATAATTCCTGGTACCTCAAGGAAAGATTTACTCAGTGTATTTATGACCTTTGTAGTGTCTATGAAACTAACAGGTAAGATGACAGGAATCAGAAGTTCCAGATACCTCTCTACACCAGTTATATGGCTTTGACTGCAGCTATGTAGCACTCTCCTTTGTGAAGTCACATCTGATAATGTCAAGTTCATTAGCCCTACTTTAAATGAGGGCAGAATATCTTTTGGTGAGTACTGCAGAATCACAATAGCCTACATGAAATGATTTTCATTTCACTAGGTAATGAATAGCTATACTCTCTCCTTCTACATATTTCAGTATGTAAAAATTCATTCCAACACACAACCACAGTTTGCCTGAGTTTTCTTAATTGAAAAACATCCCATGCAAAAAGTCATTTAGGACTGTAACAGATGCATTGCTTTATTTAGGCAAAAGCAGTCTTGTTATCTGTCATTTTGTGGCTGATGTGAAAGCTCTGAATGGCGCGTTGGCATTATCTGTTTGACAATGATTTGATGCAATACTACACTGTGCTATAAATTAGTGTCAAGAAGCAAAATGCTAATGATAGAGGCCCCTCTATGCACTGGTGACTTAAATAGCATGTTTCTTTAAAATTCAACAGTGACTCACTCTCTTTTAAATAAAACCCCTCTGAGCTATTTAAATGATGCCATGAAGTTCTAGTGCATATTTCCTTTGATTCTGAATACTTTGGTGTTTACTTGAATAACTATCCAAACAATCTTTTGAGCATTGGACTGAGTAATACCTTGAAACCTATTGTTTTGTGTAACCAGATTTTTTCAAAGAAATGTTTGATTATCAAGTAAAATGCTGGAACTCTGTTTACTCATTTTCTACATGAAATGGAATTGAAGCTGACAGTGTTTTTCTGTTCTTTCTTGGAGATTATACCAGACCTAATTGAAGTCCTGAGCGCCATTTTAAATTGTACTCACTACCCTTTAGGACTCTCTTTCATGTAATCAAATTGGCATTGATTAAAGAGAGTATCCCAGGATCGATGAAATAATTTTGCTCTTGGATACCTAGAACCTTCAGGCCCACACTGAGCACTACTGAATTCAGTGGCACCATCACAGTTTAATGGGCTGAGGATTCAGACACATGTATCAGGAGGATCTTCTTTGTTACAATTTTGTGCATCCATGAACACTGCTGATGACATTTAAATTTTTCTCCAAATTTCAGATGTTCAAGTTCTTTGTATCCAGGCAAATATATCAATGTATCAGCTTTCTGCTGCCATTTTCATCCCTACACACACATATTGAGCACATTAAAACTCTTTTGGATTGAAGTCATTCCCAAGACAGTGCTATTGAAAAAGAACTCTTTGTTTATGATGATCTATTATATTCTGCTAATATCTCCCTACTGCAGATATTATCTACACACTGGGGGATATAAAGAAATGAAAAGAGAGTCCTCAAAAAGAAGACAATGTGTCTTGTCATTTAGAATATTTAATAATGTGGCATTTTTTTTCTTTTCAGAAAAAACAAAGATTTTAGGGTAACGTCTTTCCAAACCAGACCTGAACAGATGACAAAAAATTTCTTCCCAAGCCCAATATCTTTCTGTCATCCATAACTTCATCTTGTTGAGTAGAAAGGTTGCAAGGTGGAAAATGAATTCTGCAGAAAAACTGAGGGAAAATAATAATGATCTCGAAGAAGAATGCCTTCTAGTGAAGACATATTTTGAAGAATTACTCTTTTAACAGTCCTGAAAATTGCCATAGGGATTCTAATTCAAATACCTCAGGTCATTTATACATAGAGACAGAAGTTGCAGAAAAGGATATTTCAGGTAACCATCACCTAATCTGAAAAATTATTTATAATTTGAAAATATCATCCTACTCTGCACCTGGAAAGGAACTGGAAAAAAAAAACCCATCATTGACTGATCATAAGTATAAAATACCTTGTAATAGACTTGTCATTTTTGTACCACTTCAAAGTCTCTGAAAGAGAATCATTAGTAATATTTTGACAAAAAAAAATCACTTTGGCGTAATATATCCTGTAGGTGTTAATAATAAAGTTCTCCCTCAGGTCTAAACTATGGTTCACACATAAATGGAAGTATAAATTGTCCTTGTTCCATGCCAACTACAGTTGTGGACAATGACATGTCTGGAAATATTCATATTATAAATTCTAAAATCCGTGAGTGTTTCGGTGAGGAGAAAAATCTAGCTATATGTCACTTGCAGGCTAGACATACATAGCTGAGGAATGACAATATTGCATCTTTGCAGCTTCTTACTGACAGATTTTTTTGTATATGCCAGCAGTTAAATAACCTAGATTATCCTCACAGCACCTACACCAAAAAGTGAAAGGATCAAAAGATGAAAACCAACCACTGGGCAAGGTGCACATCTACAGGTTCTGTCTATGGAGCAGATCAGTTTCCACTCCAAAGCTCTCCTTTCTCTGTCGTGTTCACTTGAGGTAATATTTTATGCATTGAACATACAAGTTGTCTTCATGATTTCTGAATTAAAATAATACCTTAGGAAGAAACAAAGAAATATCTTGTAAGGGAGTATCTGTTCGATGGCAGGAAGGGTAGACAGAGTAGGTGAGCAGCTGAATTTGTTAGAGTTAGGAGGATGTTTACAGAAAAAGATAAGGAAGAGAAGGTAGGTGAGAAAGAAAAAGAAATTAAGAAGAGATAGTTTAAGAAAGGAAAATCAAGGGAGCAGGAGATAAAAGGGATAACAGGAGTCATACAGAACAAATCCTCAGATGTCTTAAGAGTGTCTGCTCACAATGACTCTGGTATTTGACTCTCCACCTTGATTATGGAGCTCTAGCAGCAACCCTGTTGTCTTACTGCTGTCACTAGAGGCAAAATACGGACACTGTGAAGTTCACTTTACGGAAAGAGATTGTAAATGGGTGCATTCAGGAAAAGGCAATGAGTTGCATTTCTTGTTCTCTTGGGTTTTTCTCCTCTACAATCTTGTTTTTCCCTCTATATTCCTGTACAGTTGTCACAGCCACTACTTCAAACTTTGTTTTCCCGTTGCTTTGTCCCCTGTTTTTGCACAGCTTTTCAACTAAGTCAAACCCAAAACTTGCAGGTGTGGGACAGAGGACTGACTCCACTCCCAGTGCAGAGGCAAAGGAAGTTAGCACACTTCCTTTTGTCTTTCCACTATTAGTAACTCTCAGAAGACCACAATTGCCTCCCCCCGCTCCCACATTAGAAAACTTTACCTAAGTGTTTCACCAGATGATCCCCTTCTTTTCCACAGGTTCACCAGGCTGCTGGAGCGGCTGGCGGCCGAGGATGACTTTCCATCCCCGACGTGCATGCGGACGACCGTCGATGTGGTGAACGCACTGCGCACGTTCCTCTCCGGCTTGGCGAGGATGATGTAGACCTTGGGCACAAACATACAGCCGAGGGCCACCGTGGCACTCAGGCTCACTGAGAAACACATGGTGATTATCTTGTAGTTGCTTCCAAAATATATTGGCACAAAAGCCAGCCAAATGATGCAGGTGGTGTACATGGTGAAGGCAATATATTTTGCTTCGTTGAAATTAGCTGGAACATTTCTTGTCTTAAATGCATAAAAGGTACAGCTCAAAATTAATAACCCATTATATCCAAGGGGAGTCACAACACCCAAGTTTGTGGTGTTACAAATCAGGTAGACCTCTCGGATGCTTGGGTAATCATGCATTATATCTGGTGGCTCCATTATAAAGAGGGCAACTATGATGCCTAATTGTATACATATCAAGATAAATGCAATAACCAGCTGGGCGCAGGCACTCATGAACCTCGGTTTCTTTGTACAGATTTTCTTCTTGCTTCCAGCCAGGATTCTTGCAATGCGGTTGGTTTTAGTTACTAGAGCAGAATAGCTCATAGCCGGCGAGAGGCCAATGCCGATTCGCTGAAGGTAACAGTAAATCTGTTGAGGTTTTGCAATCAGACAGAAAGTGCACAAGTAACCCAAGCAGATGCCGGCCAGAATGATGTAGCAAAGCTCTCGGCTGGATGATTTCACCACTGGAGTATCACGGTACATTATGAACACGATTGTAACAAACAGCGTGGCCAACAGACCCAGGCATGCAAAAACAACGGCTGCAATTGGTTCGGGATCACCCCATCTGAGATACTGGACTGGGATGAGGTCACAACCTACAGAAAAAGAAAAAGAGAAAGGTAAACTGAAGTATGTAGATGTGAGATTCTTTAAAGATAGAGGTTTTCCTGGTATTTCTCTTCTTTCTGTCTTTCAGGAAGCTGCCATTGTGTTGAGAGTAGATTGTGTTATAATGTCAATATAATATCACAATAAGTACATTTCAATGACAGCTTATTTCAGTAATACACTTTATCTGGAATAGAACATGATGACCAAGCTGATTAAGAAAAGTCACCTCTCACAGTGGAAATTTGCCTTTTAAATTCTGTGAAATATAGGAATTTATGAACAAATTTCTGCAGCAAATTGCACTACCTTGGTACAAAATGCTTCAGAGTTTTCTGCATACTATTTGCACTTAATGGACTAGACGTCAATCCTATTAATTGTACTGTACACTATAAAGGATATTGGTATTTTCTTAATGATTGTGGAGAGAAATCTTGCAGACTCTATCAAGAAAAGAGGGTGTGTTTCTGAGATGTGCTACCTTTTTTAAAACAAAAAGTTACTGGAATTGGACTTGTAAGTAATAGGTAATTTGGAATGGTGCACCGTACTCACTTCTTTTCCGGACACTTATCCTTCTGAAATTTCTAAAAATATTAAAACCTAATCTAACTTGTGAAAAAAACTTGAAGTTAATAATTTAGCAACAAAGCTGAATTAGCCGTGCAACCCATTTAAGGACACTTGTTTTTCAGTTTTGCACAGGTTTTAGTAAATAATTCTGTGCATCTGGGTCATAGGAAGTCAAAAAGGCTTTCAATTCTACAGTGTACAGATCAATAGACAGGAGTAAAAGCTGTCAGAAAATGTGTTGCTGGCATTCCTTCTTCTTCCCCCCATTCCATTTGCACTGTCAAGTCTGGATAGGTATTTCTACTTTCCAGCCAGTCTATGATCTCTTCCAGGATTTCTGGGCAGACATAATTTCTGTGTTGCTGACTACAGCCATAGGCACATGATGGCATCCATCCTTGCATTTTATTCCCAAAAATGGGATCTCCTGTTTAGGTTCTTTGACCTTACTTCTTTTCACGACTTTTACTCAAGATGCAGATGGATTCCGTGCCCTGTGGCACCAGCGTATACAATACAGTGTCTACAAACAAGAGATTTGTTCTCAGGTGATATCCAGGCACTTCCTGGGAAGCAGGGCTTCAGTAAATGTAGCAGTTGCTCCAGAACAAAAATGTCATAACAAAAAAGTGCACACAACCACACATCTTCCACTTAGGTTTTATTGCTGAGCAGACATTCCTTTGTATGGGATATTCCTTTGGTCACTTTGGGTCAGCTGTCCTGGCTGTGTCCCCTTACAAGATCTTGCTCATACCCAGCATACTGGTGAGAGAGGAATGTTGGGGACACAGCACTGATAAATGACTGCTGTGATATCAATGTGTCTCTAGCTACCAGTGCAAAGCGCAGCACTGTGAGGGCTGCTGTGGGGAAAATGAATTCCATCTCAGCTGGACCCAGTACAGACCCAATATAAAAAAGGAGAGGACCTTGACGTTCTGGAGAGTAACTTCCTGAAAACAATGGACATGCTGGCATTGCCAGCCAGGGCAGGACTACAGGGAGTAGATGATGGAATGCAGAAAATGCAACTAAAAGCTTTTATTTCTCCCATACTTGCATTGAGCTTGACTAGACTTGATTGCAAAATCTAAATTACTTCAAAATTTTGTATTTTTGTAATCATGTTGCTGTCTCCTGGTTAGGTCATGCAGGAGAGTGTCATCCTGACTTGGGGCTTGTGACAAGGCACTTCATGCTGTGAAGATGAGTGCCGGGTGCTCACATCTGCAGTGAGGGTAGTTAGGACAGTCTGCTGGGTGTGTGGATGCCAAGAAATTTCAATTAATTAGGCAACCTGGGATCTCAACGACTTGATGAACAAAAGTAAATGTAGGTATTAGGACTAAAATTTAGGAATTTCTATGTGTGAGATTTTTGTATGTATTTTCCTGTATTTTAAATGGAGCTTAGAGTTTTCCAAATCTGCCACTAACATTCTTAGTAGTAAAAATCATTTAATGAAAAAAATATGGGTAGATATGAGGCCTAACTCCTTTCTTCTCCAAGTATTTTTGCATTCTCTACAGAAACAATATTTTTGAAGATACAGTATCTCCAATCAGGTGGCAAAAGTACAAGGCAAATGTTTCTGTGTTCTTGAAGAGAGTGGAAAAATCAGGATTGGGTCAATGAGTCTTTGACATTAGTGCAATTAAAATACACAAATTTGCAGTCACTTTAGTGTAAGAGAATTGTGCTCCTTACTGAATACAGATTAATTTTCTATCTATAACTGCCTGCTTTGTTATGAAAAGCTTTCTCTTGCATTAATAAAATTATTACCTCAGCTAAATGTAAGAAAGACATTTGATTTTTATGAAACATTCTCACTGCATTAGTTGATGACAGTTTTTTAACTTTTTGCTGGGTTTTTGGGTTTACTTATTCAGTATTCAGTGTGAGGGAGACACTGTATTTCTTTCTGACTTTTTCAAGTTTAAAGTAGCACAGTAATCATATCATTAAAATCAACATTTTACAAGAGTGAGAGTAGTGAAAAAGGGTGAAAACAAGAAGGAATCCTCGGTTTTGTGTGAATATCCCACTGTGGAATCTTCCTCAGGAAATTTTATAAGTAAATGACCTCTAAATCTATTTCTGACTTTACCAAGATTTAATTAATATTTCGTGGAAACAAAGAGTTTTCAGCTTCTAACACTGCTACATATTCTTGACAGGAAATTTGAAGAGAAAAGGTCTTTATCTGGCAGCTGGCCTTTGCATGCAGACAATGATATAGGGGCTAAATTTTGCCTCATTTCTAATGTTGTAGCAGAGGTGAATCATAACCAAGTGTTTCTCATTAGTTTCAGGCTATTTCATGCCTTCCTTGCTTTATTACTCTTTTTACATTCTCTTGATGAAATACCTGGGAAAAGTGCTGAAAACTTATCCCATTTTTCCCATCACTGAGTATACTTCACAAGGAGATTGCTAAACTTTGCAATGATTTATTCCTCAATTAAGATTTAAAGACTGGATCATCTTCATGAAACAATGATTGGTAAAGTTTTCATATAATAATTTTGCAGGTAATGGTTTCTGACAATGACACTTTTAGAGAAGGACAACTAGATCAAGTAAAAGAAAGATGGTAAAACAGCACCGTGAGTATTCGTGTTAGACTGATGACCAAGGCTATACCAAGGCAAAAACTGAGAAATCATACCACAAAAGGAACTCGTTCTTGTCAATGGCCATGACAACACTCCATAGCCTACTTCTTACACTTTATCAACACCTCCAGGCACCTGGAAAGTTTTCCCTCCTAGCTGGCTCAGAAACAGGTGGAACAAAGCCAGCAGTTTTGTGCTATGGTGCCCATAGTGTGCTGAGGCACTAAGGTGGTCTTTGGCTTGTGGAAAGGCTGTTTGGACCCAGTCCAATCTGGAGCAGGTGTCAAGTTGTTCTGTGCTCAAGGGTGCCTGGAGGCCCAGTAAAATTGGCATAAAACTACCCCTATGCTCTTCTGGCCAGAAAGGCAGCCAGTGTGGAGCAAGACATCAGATACACATGTGAATAGCGAGATGAGCAGATAAAAAAAATCAGAATTCCCTTTAACACGCTAGGGAAAGCTTTTCTCAAAGGACCACCAAAAATCGCGAGGAAAATACAGATAAGGATGTCTAAGGATCTTCTGAAAATAAAAAGGAGTTTCTGATATTTTGGAAAAGCCTCTTGCTTCTTCATGAACAGACTAAATTTTGCCATGAACAAGGAGAGGAAACACTCTTGAAGGCCTGACCACTGCCATAAGTCTATTAGTAGGTCTATTAGTACACT
>VZUA01036143.1:15485-25944 GCA_013401035.1 Horornis vulcanius | reverse complement strand
ATTCTAATTCTAATTCTAATTCTAATTCTAATTCTAATTAATTCTAATTCTAATTTCTGCATCAATGTTGTGTTCCTATTTAAAATTTACATCAATAAGAAAAAGAAATGCAAGCTTTTCTTGGAGCCTCCACCCAAAAACTGATGATCAGCAGGAGAAAATCCTGTTTATAGTGGGTATATAACAATGATGTTGCAACTTGGGCACATATCTTATTGTAAAGAATGAAATATTTCTATGCAGCCTGACAACCACCCAGAGTACTACTACCCTTTTTATCTCTCTAGCTTGTATCAAAACTACACACATGACAATCATGCCACTGATAATCAGACTAATCTACTGAGAAGTAGACATTGGGCCTATTATGGGCTCTACTTTTCATATAATTTCTTTTTGAAGAGGAAAAGTAACAGTATCTTCCATATTCCATTTTTGATACCAGAATAAGGTCACAAGTCATTCCATGACCTGACTTCTCCTTTCTTGATCAAAGGTCAAAAATATTAATGGCTCTCAGTTTTTAAGTGATCAGCACTACTCACCACTGGGAATGGGTTGAAGTGAAGCACCCAGAACTGCTGCACCATGTGCGTGACAGCGTTGTCTCTGCAGCCTCACACTCAGTAAAGAAGAGAGTTCTCATCAGAATGGCTACAACTGAATAAAGTAGAATTACAGCAGAGTCTGTGGAACTTCAAGGACCAAAGCCAGAGTTCTGTGTATGGCCAGCAGGTGTCAACCAGCTGTTTCCAGGAGACATGAACGAAATTAGAAAAGATGCCATTTATGCATGTAATTGAGACAATTTTTTAAACTAAAGTATCTGTTGCCCTTGTGGGTATGATGGTAGAAGTGAACAATAACAATTTTAATGGCTATCTCAATCACAACCTTGCGATATTTTTAAAGAGAGTAACCTAAACTTATGAAGAGCTCCTTTGACCCACTCATTCATCTTTCTTAGTTTCAAAATTTGTATAAAGAGGGAAAGAAAGCTGCATTTTCAATACACTTAAAGTGGATGAATATAGTTGGATTTTTAGTGAATTTAGTAAGGATAAATGAATTAAGATTAAGAGACATGAAGAGGGTCATACATGGAGATTGTGCATCGCTATGCTAGAGGACCTCTTTCTTACATGTCCACCAATTTCAGTAGGTTGTCTCTTTCAAAAAAATCCCACCAACCTGAGAAAAAGCTGCTTGAACTAGCACAAATTGCATCATTTTAACCTCTTTGGACACCTAAAAAAATAAAGATAATAACAAAAAAATCGCAATTATTTGCAATATGTTTAATGTTCATTTCTACCAATAGGTATGGAAGAAGTAATGCTCTGAGTACTTTTTATTCTGTGGTGACACAAAACAGCAAGTGCCAAATAACAAGCACACAAACCTTTTGATTAAAGAAGTCAGCAGAGTCCCATGCTACTGAAGGAGAGGCGGTGTTAATTACAGACCTCATGGTTATTGACCTGTCAAGAAATAATAATATTCAACTTCAAATGCATTATTTCCTGATTCTTACACGTTCAGATACTTAGACTAAGGTCAACACTTCATGTTAAATTCTATTTTACCTGAAAATACAAGGGACAACATAAGGAAGTAAAATCTCAATTTAATCTTACCAGAATTAGAACTTATTTAGTTCTTATTAGAATGTATTTATTAATAAAATGTCCATAGAACTAAAGACAAAAGCAAGATTGAAGCAGGCGTGGCACACAAAGAGAAGCCAGTAGAGCACCAATGAGTAGTAACAGTTTTCATTCATGTGCAACAGCAAGTCCAGCTCTGGTTCAGGTGGGAAGTGCTGGTCCCAATGGCCAGCTGTTGCTCCAGGGACTGAAGGCTCAGGTTAGAGCAGGATTTAAGTGCCATCCTTCCTTCCCTGTGTTAGAGAAACACCATTTCATTGTGACAGCAGTTGAAGGCACCTACATCCTTCTTGAATGATGTATTTGACTCCCTGGGAACTGCTAGTGAGTACCTTCAGTAGTGCTTCCTTGTTGGATGCACTTTGCACAGGTAAGGGCTTACTCTACCCAAACCTATTTGGCATTCAGGTGAGCATCCTATGTGCTCAAGTCTCTGAAATGTCAGTTCTGACTTGGAACATCTCTTACACTAATTATAACAGCCGTGAGAAGTTTAGTCTGTATTTGAGTTCACTGTCTTGTCACTGAAACTCCCTGGGAAATCCTGTACACAGCCTGTATTAATGGGATTAATTTGAAGTCATTGCAGCAATCTAATAGTTAAACTTCCAATCTAAGTGACATTACCTCAAAGACACTTCCAGAGCATGATTAATGTCATGTGCTATGTGCACCTCTCAGATCCTCTTTTCTCTCTCTTGATCACAGAAGGAGCTTAGGTGCCTGATAGAGTCTATAATAATGGAAGAAAAAAAGAAGAATTTAATGTTAAAATGCTATTTAACTTGACACTTTGGTTTCTTGTAGTGTGTTATGTTTTGTGTATTAACTAGGTTCTTTATGGGAAGTGTTGTTTGTTCTGTTACCCATGGTCATTAATATACTTGGACAAGTTGTCCTAAGTTCAATACTATGAAAAGTCCCTTTGCATGTGGAAACTTAAACCTGTAATGTCTTCCTGGTGCTGTTTTCAAATATTACATCTGGCTGGAAGTAGACTATTTTAAAGCACAGTTTTTGAAAAGAGCAGAGGAAAACAACAGGTTGAACCACACAAGAGAGTACACTGAGTAGGAGCAATAGAGCTTTATGCTGATGATTCTATTCTTTCAATGTCGAGTGACTTGCATTATCCTTTCTGCAGCTAAAATTCCATTGTGTTTATGTTAGTTATCAAACAGTAGAAGTCAGTTATTTTCCCAAAAGGCAAAGGATTTTTTGTGAAGGCCTTCATGTACTAAAATCTAGAAACATCGAGTTAGCTTTGATTTTCCTTGAATATTTAAACACATATGCAAATTACCTCAGAACTTTCCCTATCAGAAAATGGTCCCATAAAGTAATTAAAAATTAGTTATCAGAGATTTTTTTGCCAATAACTTATTCTGTATTTATTAATAATTATATAGTGGATGGATTTAATTAATACATTATTACATTAGATTTATTAAATAAATATCACATATGTCATGTAATTGAAGTCTGAGGTTAGTTCAGATTTGACGAGACACTTGAATTCTATTTTTGCTACCATTACCTTATGCTGTTCTTCAGCACAGTTTTAACATACATTTATGGATACACCAAAAAAGGGAAGATTCAAAATATTCAGATGGAAAAAAAGGAGAAATATTCTCACTGATTTTTAATGAATTTGATACCTAACTGTTATTTATGTCTATACAGTATTTTCTGAAATGACTGAAATCAAACAAAAACTAGAATGTTCAAACCCTAGTGAATATAAGCAAACTTGGCCAGGATTTTAAACCTGCATGCTATTTTGGTACTTTTATAGTCTGCTTGTACATCACATCCAAACTTTTAACAATAGATGTGACCTTCTGTCCTCACAAAAGAAAAAAGCTTGGGTTAATTATTTGTAGTTCTCCTGCCTCAACTCTGAAGTGCATGGGAAAACTCATGCTGAATTTTTCACTGTCCCTGTTTCACATCCAGTACCTAGCACCAGAGACAGTTGTGCTCCACTACCTTGTAAAACTATCTATAACTCCCCTTTGCAGCTGGACAGGAGAGAGAAAATATTACAAAGGGTTCATCGGTTCATAAGAACCGGGAAAGATCACTCCTCAAATACTATCATGGGCCAAACAGATTTGAATTAGAGATATTAATTGAATTTATGACTAATAAAATCAGAGCAGGACAAAGAGAAGTAAAATATAGACCTTAAAAATATCTTCCCCCCACTCCTCCCTCCTTCCCATCTCTACCACTTCCCCCAGAGCACAGTGAGACAGGGAATGGGGGTTACGGTCAGTTCATCATAGGTTGTTTCTGCTGCTGCTCCAGTGTGGGATGCCTCAGATGGCAAAGAGCTCTCCATGAACTTCTCCAATGTGAATCCATCCCCCAAGAGACAGCTCTACACAAACTGCTCCAACATGGGTCATTCCTCCACCGGGTGAAATCTCCGGGCACAGCCCGCTCCAGCATGAGTCACAAGTCCTACCAGGAAACCTGTTCCAGTGTGGACTCCTCGCTCCTCAGGTCTACAGGTCTCTACCAGGAGCCTGCTCCAGCACATGCTGGATCACAGCCTCTGTTCAAGCATCCACCTGCTCCAGTGTGGATCTCCTCCCAGGGCTGCAGGTGGATCTCTGCATCCCCATGGCCCTCCATGGGCTGCAGGGGCACAGCTGCCTCACCATGGGCTGCACCACGGGCTGCACCACGGGCTGCAGGGGAATCTCTGCTCCAATACCTGGAGCACCTCCTGCCCCTCCTTCTGCAGTGACCTGGGTCTCTGCAGAGCTGCTCCTCTCACACATTCTCACTCTGCTCTTCTCCGGTTGCAATTACAACTGTGCAATCACTTTATTTCTCTTAACTATGTTATCACAGAGCTATAACCATAATTTCTGATTGGCCCAGCCTTGACCAGCAGCATGTCCATCTTGGAGCCAGCTGGGATTGGCTCTGCTGGACATGGACAAAGCTTCTGGCAGCATCTCACAGAAACCACCCCTGAAGCTACTCACCACCCAAACCTGGCTGCACAAACTCAATTCGCTACCATACAGCTTGTGGTATTTATTCTTTCTCCAGAAGTCATCTCATGCTGTAGTGTCATGAGTTTGGTGGCTATGGTTCCAGTGTACTTACTATTAGAATTCTTGCTAAAACCAGATAAATCATACCTGAACTCCCAAAGATCTTCTGGAAGGTTTTGAGTAGTATGGGAGATAAATTTTATTTTTTATAGTTCTTTGTGGAAGAGGTTTTGGAAACCAGAGTAACTTCAACACCTAACAGCCTAGATTTTACCTGAAGTACTTGAGAGAACTCCCATGTGCTTCAGAAGTCACTAAAAGAAGAAAGACTATTGGTTATTAGCAGTCCACAGTCAACAGAATATTCTGGGGTGCTACATTTCAGACAGCAGACTTCAGGATGTCAGCAGCTGGCAGAGGCATAAGACTTTTTTGTGCATACTAATGTATATACTAATATATATTCTTTTATATCATTCTTATTCTTATATATTATTCTTATTCTTATAGATTATTCTTATTATTTAGCATTCCTTGTAGAATTCGTCATCCAAATGGAGGTTAAAAAGTCTTAACCAACAATGTCTCTTTTTTTGGGTACTTTATATTTCACTAACTACAAAACCTAGTTGGTGTTAATCTATTGGTAATTTTAAGTGCAAAAACAACCCTCTCTAAGGTCAAGACATCTGAAACAGCAAGGGGATAAGAAGGGAAGGATGAAGAAGAATGTGTTTCTCCAGCCTTCAGCTTCCATAGTAACAAAGGGATTTGTAACAAAAGTTCACAGAGTACATTTCAGGAGAGAATATGAAACATCATACAACATTTCAAAGAAATTTGGAAAAGTCAGAAATGCATTATCAGAAGAAACATGATAAAGGTTAATCAACAGATCATTTTTCTTTCTGATGTTTTTAATCTGAGACATTTCTAACAGAAAGTGAGGTATTTTACTCCATACAACCACATTTCCCTAGGAACAGATTTAGACCCACCCATGCCCAAGTGGGCATTCAGAGCCCCTCCTCTCCTCTAGACCTCAGTCACTGTTGAAATTCTCCTTGTGGAATATAACAATTTCCTTATTTCTTGCAGATACTGCTTTCTCACTATCTATTTATCATGAACTAGTTTCCTGATTTATGTGACTCACTTTATGAAAATTACTTATTTCCTGTTAAATTTTGACAAAATAATGGAGTCAGTAATCATACAATTAATTTTATCCAAAATCTGTGGGTTTGATTACATGGTGTTTAATCAAATAAGGAATGATATCTCATAGGTAGCATTATTTGAAGTTGAGCTGATGAGCAGAGCAACTGGAGATGCCAGGAAACAGAGCAATAACAGGAAAGGTAGTTGGGACAAGTAATGCAAGGAAGTAAAAGCTGTGATGAAAACTGAGGCAGCTAGCCAAAAATGTAATGCTGCATGTTAACACTGAGTAGATATAGACTATTCCCACAGGAGCTGTCACCTGGAATGTGTTCAATTTCCATGTGCTCTGAAAAGCAGGGATAGAGTTGAAGAAGAATGGGTATTTGAAGGAAAAGCAGATAAAAGACAAAGTTTCAGGTATAACTGAACACTTGCAGATACCTGCTGAAAACAACGCCTGGAAAATAAATATGTGTTCAAGAGAAAAATATTTATGAGTGAGGCCAAGGTCTGTGGTGGCTAGTAGAGCAAAGAGCTGTTGACTGTCAGATTAGATAAAAGGATTAATCCGTGTTATTTCTGCTTTGACACAATCACAATGAGTCACAGAAAGCCACCGACTTAAAAAAAATAGAGATGGAATTAATGTTTTTAGTGAAAAAAATAAACATTCTGAAATACAGCGAACTTTATGCTGCCTTTTGTTCTACCATATCTGAGAGGATGAACAGAGAAGAAAATATTTCATGAATAAGCATGAAAATGCTCTGTAAGCGTACTCTTATTTTATGTAGGTTTTGCATTCCTGTGTGTACCTCCCAAATACATTTGGAGTATTTTATTTTTCTAGGTAAACTTCTTTCATTTTCTTTAATTTGTTGTATATTTGATACAACAGTAGGAGTTTTGTGTTCCTTATTAAAAAGCTTCACAAAGTATCCTGTCAAAATACTTGACATCAAGAC
The DNA here is from genome assembly GCA_013401035.1 of Horornis vulcanius. Lineage (NCBI taxonomy): Eukaryota > Metazoa > Chordata > Aves > Passeriformes > Scotocercidae > Horornis > Horornis vulcanius. Next base: position 19,134 of record VZUA01036143.1, on the reverse strand, counting down.
ATCCATTCTCATAATTTTTTAGTAAGAATCCTAGAATGATCTCTTAAACAGCTTTCAATTCAAAAAACTAAACACATCAAAGTCTGTTAACACAATACAGATATCTTGTGTCAAACCAGGTAATTTCTTTCCATTAACCATCCACTGAACTTCCCATTTAGATCTATCAAGAGATTAGGGGGGTNTTTTTTTTTTTTTTTTAACTTTCATAGCAATTGACAGCAGAAAAGAGAAAATAGCAGAGAAAGTTGGAAAGTACCATGGGTTTCAGATCAGAAATGAAGGTGCTTCTCCTTAAGATCTGCAGGGAAAAACCTGAAAGGAGAAAATAAGTCATACATGGTAGTATGGCCTTTGAAACCAATTTGACCCAACATAATTCAACAGGAGCTTGAAAGGGTGATTTTAATGATGATTCACTGTTCTGTGAAACAGTAACATAGTTAGCTGATTAGTTTGCAAAAGTTATTACAGGAATATTACTTGGAAGAATCTACGACTTTTCAGATAAAATATGTTTGCTAGTTACTGAGTCACTGACTGATGACAAAGTGAAGCACACCCCAAAGCCATTCACAGACAATTTGGTTCCCTTATAAAACATGAACATACATAATAGAGAAACAATAGGGGGGAAAGTTCCTTATTTTCTTTTATTATGAAATAAAGGAAGCAAATGTTGTTTCTGAATAAATTTGTGCTGTCTGTGGGGTTCAAGAAATGTGTTTTTCACATGCAATGTTGAGCTTCACTGTCAAGAACCTTGGAGGACACCTAAGAATGTTGGTTGTATATAACCTTTTTACAGAAACACTTGTGTTTTAACTTTCAATAAAGCTGATATTTAAATTACTTTAAAAGATAAATTAACAGCTCATTTTTTGGCCATGACCATGGACCTGCTTTATTCAACTGGACCCATTTGGCATAATACATTTGGTTTGAATGTAACCATATTATTGTTAACTGCCATTACTTATCTGCTTAGAACATCACCATGGACTTTGCAGGAGCTTCCCACTTCCCTCCTTGTACAAGCTTTTTGCCATCTCCTGCATATCCTTCAATGTTTTCTTTGTTTATATATGGATTCTGGTTCATTATTTGTCAAAAAACCCCATTACTTCCTTTGTCCTAAACTGTCCACTCTGCTACCAGGTATTTTGTTGGTGTTTTTAAAACATCTCTACAGCTATTTGAAACAATGCCCATAGAGCTTAATATTGGTAAATTCCCAGAGATATTATGTGAAGTTTTTAAGTGAAAGCAAGAATCTCAATTCAGGAATATGAAGCAAGGGAACAAAATGTCAAAGTAAGTTGATCTCAAAGGTGCAGCTATGATGGCAGCTCATTTTCCTCAAAAGAAACAAGATATTTGTTTTTCCATTGCTGTACTGTTAAGGCATCATTGTTCTAAAAAAAGTTGTTACAAATTTGAAAGAGCAATGATATAATATAGGGAATTTTCACAGGTTAACATGAAAACTTTGTGCAGATACTTAGTGCTACAATGCAGACTTCAGCTTCTGTGAGAATTTTGCCTGGCTGAGTGTTAGAGTTCCATATCTTTAACCCAAGTTTCCTAATGATTTCCTCTATTTCCAGTTTTCAAGCTTCTGCATGTGTCCCTGACCAATACTAATTAGGGTACTCTCTTTTAACTCTCATCTGCTCCACCAAGTGTTTTAGAGCATGCCAAGCGCACCATCCAAATTTTGTGTGCATCTTCTGCCATCTCCTGTATATCTGTTTAATCTCTGGCAGGTTTGCAAAGAGAAGGAGAGGAGGAATAAATTAACGTTTATCAGCAAAACCAGTTAGAAAATATCAATGTTGCAATCAACAGATTCTTCCTTCAGGAAAAAAAATCAAACCAAACTAGAAAACTCCTGTTCAGTAAAAACTAATTGTATAAATTAGATATTTAGATGAAAAGAAAGCTTTTCTTTATACACTCCGTTATTTTTACAAGTGGCAAGTATTTATTAAAAAATACAAGCTGGGAAATGTTTGAAGAATGTTCTGGTTTGGGAGATGACTGTTTTATTTACTTGGTTCAGCACATTATGGTAAAGATATTTCATAAAATTACAGGAACAATGAAAAATTTCTTCTTTGCACACCATTTGAAATCAGTATTTACAATTACTACAGAGATTCTGTCTAGAATTTAGTTATGATTGTTGTTATGAGACCTTCCTAATCTTATTAAATGAGCTAAATACCAGCTAAGGACTAACCCAAACCCCACTGAAGTTATTATGTTATTTGTCTACTCAGACAAGAAATCCAATCTCTCTTTCCTGCACACGTTTCAGGTCTCCTACAAATGAACTTTCTCTTTCTTGTTTACAGGAGTTCTCCTGAGCTTACCTAGCGAGAGGTTTCACACTCAGAGAAGACAGCCCTCCCTCCCATAAATCATCTTCTCCCTGTGTTGGACTCGTGTACAGCTTCCTTCTAAGGTCCCCAAAGAACCAAGAAGAATTTCATGAAAAGGAAAGGAATAAGGAGGAATTTGCAGATGCATGGATGAGACAGTGAACGAATGCTAAACTGCAGTCTCTTTTTCTGCTGCTGCTTTCTGAGGACAGGCCATGTTGATTGGCATTAGATCACAGCCTGTCCTGCTGTTCAGAAAGAAAATGTCTAAGCAGTAATTTAAGAAAAAATGGCCAACTGAAGATGCCACTATTTTTTAATAAGAAGAAAAGACATTTTCAGGTGGTTCAGAAGGGCTATATGTTTACTTATGTTGTACATTTCAAGGATACCAGAGGAAATCAAATTTTCCTACATGAGACCCAAAGTTCATCTTTTAAAACCCAGCTTTTTCAAAAAGATGTGTGCAGAACTGTGACCCCCCCCCATGCCCTAAATAGTCTAAGAGAAGAAGGTTAAAGTAAACAGCAAAGAAACAAAGGTAAACTTAGTGTCTAGCTGCTCACCCACATTTCTGCTTCCCATCTTCCCAGGAAAGATTCAGAAGAGTTTATAATGATGAAGAATCACAGTACTATAAAACTTTAATGGGGCAAACAGAAAAAACTACTTTGAATCTTTCCATAACTCACTCCCCCTTAAGGCCTTAATTGCTAGTCAAAAGTTCATGGAGCAGATAATTGAAAATTAAACATAAGAAAAGTGAAGTCTAGCCTTATTTAAGTCAGTGGGAGTCTTACTGTCAACACTGTCAACAGCAGAATTTCACACAGGATGTTTACTTCTGCAGTCCTGGAAAACAGGTCAGCACCTTTTTTTAATGCTGACTGGGAGACTTTGTAGCAGCCCAGTACACCAAATCTTACAGGCCCATCCTTGCTGTGTGGTACAGTCACAGTGAATGTGAGCACATCTGTATAGACAGAGAGAACAATAGTCACATGTTTCTGAGACTGCTGGGACTTTTACAGATGGGAACTATTCAGAGACTTGCATGAACATTATTACTTATGCCTTGCATATAGGTAGTCCCTAAATTCTATGCATGTCGCCCTGTTCTTTCTAGCCTTCTGATAGTTTACATTTTTGTAATGGAGTTTCTCACACATTTTCATGTAAACAAAGTAATGTTTTTGTAACTGTCTTTTTCTTGTTGACATTCCCCTCTTGGGGAGGAGAAATTTGATAGACTTCTAGTTTGACCA
>VZUA01036123.1:1761-16729 GCA_013401035.1 Horornis vulcanius | reverse complement strand
TTTTTTTTTTTTAACCGTAGGCAGTTCTAAAGTAGCAAACTATTAATAGTGAAATATTGGTTTAGAAGAACACTAATGCACAGGGGATTCTAGAGCAAATGAGGCAATGCTGTCAATGGTTCAGATTGTTCTTAATTACAATAATGGCATTATAGGAGCTGCAGTTGCTGTCGGGCACAAAAGAAGATAATGATAATGTCAGAGTGCTCAGAGTAAATGCAGTATAATGTATTGCAGTGCTGAATTCAAAAGATGATATGCCTAACTTGTCGTCAGAGTGCATGAAGAAGAAGAATGGTAAAAGGTCAGAACACTTTTTGTTGTAACTGTGTAGTTCAGGGTTTGGATTTTGTGGTTTGTTTGGGGTTTTTTTGTGGCCTACGCTTTCAGGCTTAAGAAGAAATGTCAGGTCTCATGTGTTTAAATGGTAAGTATTAATTTTATTAGAAGGTGCGATCACATCTGTCCTACCCACTTGGAATAAAGAACATCACTCTTGCTTTGAGAAGGAAAAGAAATATCTATTGGCCCAGTACCCTCATATCCTCAACACGTTCGATATTGATCCTGTCAGAATAAAAGAACAGGAATATGGTAGATTTGGCCCCGAGTCAGAATTTGCCCCAGTAGCCTCTGGAAGTATGTCCAGACCTATTTGATTCATGTGATCCCTGTTTTATAATGAGACCAAAAAAATTCAACTCTGACTTTGTGTGCTTGAAAGCTGCATTTGAATTTTATGGCTAGAGGCCAAATCTGAATTGCAGCACTTTTAAACATTTTTATGCTGTGCACTCAAATTCATTATTGCAGAGGAAGAGACTTTGCAGTTTGACTGCAAAGTAAAACTTGCAGCAGAGCAGCTCGTGGTCTCACATTCTTGTCACTGCCTTGTTATAATTCTCAATCATAAGGGCACACAATAAACTGGAAAATAGTGCTGGTATTCCTCATTATACCACGAGTGTTCAAAGTGACTTAGTGTCTTGCATAACTCATAAAAGCTTACTGCAGTGGTGGGTTGAATTGGAAAAAAAAAAAAAATCAGCATCCAGTTGATTTGCAGCTTTATTATTTTGTTCATTTTTAACTGACTTGAAATAGTTACCCGCAAATAAATCATCTTTAACCGGTTTGCTACGGCTCCTCCCAAATGAAGCAGTTTATGCAGCATCCGAATAAATATTTTTTAGGAGCTGTTGCCTGGCGCAGGAGGTGCCGGCACGTAAAGGCAGATTTTCCCCAGCAGAGCGCAGGGTGCAGGCGCTCTGTAGGGCACAAGGTGGCTCCAGCTGACGAGGAAAGCTGGGAGCAGCCCAAGTGCCAGCAATGAGTCCGGAGGAATCGGCTGCTGCTGCTGTGTCAGGATGGAGCTCAGCAGTTCTTGTGTGCGCCCCTGGTATTCTGAAAACCAACTCAATCTTCAGCAGGAAACCGTGTCTACCCCTAGAGTCAGACCAGTACGTTCAGATTGCGTTTGGGGTCTTGTGTTTCATTTTTGAAGGAGTTAGCCCAGTGGATTTTATCAGACATTCTGCTTTTGCCCAAGCAAAAGGTAACGATTCTGTGCAGAACAACATTCCCAGGCTAAGCTGTCAAAAAAACCAGAGTTGCTGTAAACAATGAGAACACAAATGTAAAGTAAGCAAGGCAGGAGATAGGACAGAGAATGAAAGTTTAACGAGAAGGGGTTTGGGTTGTTTGGGGTTTTTTTTTTTGGAAACGGGTCTTTATAATTTAATGGAGACAGGAGAGAACAGATTAAGTGGATGAGAAAACCCCATATTATAAACAATAAGAAAATTAAACCCCATATTATAAACAATAGACAATCAGAAATGCTTTGTGTCTGATGTTGGTCTTGTATCCTGTAAAATACCATTTTTGTTTTCAGAGTCTCTTAGAAGCAAATTGCATGTTCATTTCTATTTCCAAGATAATATTAGCTTCTAACAGTCTGCCCTTACACAGAACATCTTCATCTGACTGAAACACCTTAGAATTTTAAGGTGAGATCAGAAAAGGAGAAATGTTTGTTCTCCCTGCACCATCTGCTTGGGCAACTGAGGCAGAAAAGGTGAATTGATTTACTCATGTGATCTTCTGCAGGCAAAGAAGTGGAAGGGAGCAGTGGTCTCCTCATTTCTGTGTTTAGTCTTGCTCCATTAGGCAGCTTTGTGCCATTCACAGTTTTTGTTGGTTTTTTAACTCTCTGATGCCTGTCCTGATACAGTTTAGATTTTTATATGAAACTAAACTTTTAACTGTTTGGGTTTGTTTGTTTGGTTGGTTGGTTTTTATATTGAACTAGGTAGAAGTTTCCTGGGGTTTGAATTTTTAAATACGATTTACATACAGTAGCAGCAGGAATCATATTAAATAGATATATGAAGAAATAACGTTTCTTAATGTGATCTTTGACTCTATCCTGAAGAAGGAAGCTTTGGTTAAGAGGTTTAAGATATTTTACTTAATAACAGTCCTTCTCAAAGTAATGTCAGATGTTTAAAAATATATATATAAATCTAACTTCGCTGTATTATTTATTTTAAAAGTTTTGAAGTGTATAGTTTTCTTCTCTAACATCAAATGGTAAATACAGTGAAATAGATTAGGTGCCAGACCAATATAGAGTTAATGTTAGAACAGTGCCAAGCACCATTTTGACTTCGTAAATTCTTTGTATTTTCATTTTTACAAATTAATTTTATCAAAAGTTAGCTGTGGGCATGATTCTAATTAGTAGCTCCCCATATTAGATGTAGTCCCTTTGTTCTTCATTCAGACAGAACGCCCATTAGGGTCAAAGAAAGTTTTGACTGAATAAGGAATACAACAACTGGCTGTAGTTTTAGTACATATAGGGCCAGATTGTGGGTCAGGGCCAGCTTAAAGTGTACAGCTCCAGTGATTCCACATCTTGTGCATAATAGGCAGATCCTTCACACTGTTATGATGGTGCTCTATTAACATGTCAAATACAGAGGAAAAAAAAACTGACAGTTTTATGGCTGCTCAGAATCTTAGTAGCATGTCTTGGTGTTTTGTGTTTCTGAACTGAAATGATGCAAATATGTCTTCAAAAATATTTCCCTGTTTTCATGAGAGAGCGAAGAAAATAGAAGTCATCAAAATTTGGTATTAAATACTCGAATAGTTCAGCCAGTTAATAAATCTGCCTTTGCAGAATAGAAGGTCTGTGGGCTGGAGCTGGCTCTTAACTTAATGTTAACTTACATTTAATTAGCCAGACCAGATGGAAGCTGGCTNTTTCATGAGAGAGCGAAGAAAATAGAAGTCATCAAAATTTGGTATTAAATACTCGAATAGTTCAGCCAGTTAATAAATCTGCCTTTGCAGAATAGAAGGTCTGTGGGCTGGAGCTGGCTCTTAACTTAATGTTAACTTACATTTAATTAGCCAGACCAGATGGAAGCTGGCTAAGCTTCGCATGAAGGCTTGTGGGAGAAAGACATAATCTTCCATTTTGTCAAAGGAACTAATACCACAGATTAAAGGTCGGTGTTCTTTTCAGAATTTAAAGAGTGGATGCACCGTGGCTGACAGCGAGAAACAGCAAGGGCACTAACAAATTAGCTTAACCCCTGGATGACTGGTGTACCAGCTCTGCTTCATTTGCTTCCCCAGTTCAAACCATCAGTCTCCAGTTCCAATAATAAATCCCAGGGAGATAAGAATGTCTGTGAATTGTACTCTTTTGTCAGGGAAGTAGATGTGTATGTAGGCAGTTAGCCTGGCTAGAGAGATGAAGGTCTGGGAAATGTTTTCTTACTCAGTGGAGTAAAACTTCATGCTGTTCAGATGCTAAGCACTTGGGATCAGTCTACAAACCACTTAATTCCCCACCTAACAATGAGTCTGCAAGGAGACAAGTCAAGGAGGCAAGTCAAGAAACCATTCATGTGCTCAAAGAGGTGCATACATACATGGATCATGTCAGAGTAGGCAGAGATCAAGGACTAAATCAGACACATTCTCTGCTAAGGCTTGGAAATGCAGTGCAAAGACGGAATGCTTCTATCAGACTGAACCTTAAGTAGAGCTGCAAGAAATTGCACATTTTTAAAAGTGGGGAAGTGAGAGTCTATTAAAAAAAAAAAAAACCAACCAAAAAAAAACCAGAAAGAAAGAATGGAAGAAAGGGGTTAGACTTATGTCAATTGTTAGAGCATTTAACCAGTCTTTGGGGATGGTTCCCAGGGGCTTCAGCAAGATAGGAGAGAGTTCTTCCTGAGGTGGAGGATAGCAACACACATACCAAGAAATAATACAAACTTAGAGTTGCTATAAAACATCACATAATTGTGCAGAAAATAAGGTACCCTCAGCAGTAAGTAATAATTATTTACAGCTTTTGCCTGCCATCTTTGTGTACCTTATTTACAGTGGAAATACCTGTGCACAGTCTAGCTTGGGAAAGAAAGCTGGGAATAAAAAAATACCAAACTGCTGTTTGAGTCAGGTTTATGTCTGTGTTCATGTACAGCAGTAGGGAATTAAATACCTGTTGGACTTTCCCAGCTGGAATGCTTGCACTTGTAGAGCTGGTAGGTGTCTTTTGAACACCCAAATAACATAGCAGGTCTAGGTGCTTAAATTCCACAACCATAGCTACTTAAGTTCCCACAATGTGTAAAGTCACAAGATATTTTTAAACACTTAAAAAGAAGCCTTTCAAAACATTCTGGAGCTTGCTTCTACGTTTGGTAAACTTCTTTGCTGCTAGACCACCTTGCCTAGATTGCATGTGGACTTTCCCACTGCCCATTTGATGGTTGTATCACTTAAGTGAAATCCCTTGGATGAGATGGGGTCAGTTGTTGTCAAGAGTGGAGCATTTTGCAGATCTCAGTTATTAAATTGTACTTGCTGACAATCCCAGGAGAGTGGGCTAAGGACCTGAATGAACATGAAAACTATGGAACTGTGCAACCTATTTGTGATGGCCTTGTGTAGATGGAGATTTGATATGCTGAGGTGAGAAAATCTGTGCTGCTGTTTACTGTAGCTGGTTTAGAATGTGGATAAATACAAGATTCCAGCACCACACTCTGCAAGGTGCACAGAGTAAAAAAATTAATTTTACCATGGAAAGCTCTTCTACTGTGTCAACTGAACTAGAGATTTGAGAGATTTGGAATCCCATTGAGTACTTTGAAAGCTATATGCACATGTATTTATATTGAAGATTTCATCTCTTTTCTCATTTTTAAATAATTGCATCCTGGGAATGGAAGGATTATTTTACTAGTCCCTGCTTACTAGACCACATTTATCTAGGGTTACCAACTGGTGGCAATGGAGATACCACAGCTATTTTCCATTCTGAGTTACTGACATATTTCAGATACCACTTGGGGACAAAATATTTGAAGGGAATGGTAAATTTTAAAATCACTGCAGCTAAAAATGATGGAATTAGCAATTACTTATCAAGTAGCTCAATTCGGCTGTTATAAAAGCAGAAAAGTGTAGGAGTAGGTATGCACTTTTGGGAGAGGTGTAGGTAGTATGCAAATATTTCTTTTGCTTTCCTTGTCAGGTAAAACAGTGCACATCTAAACTCAGCTTGTGTTCTCTGATAAATGCCCTTATAGTAGAGCCCAGTAGAATTTGTCACAAGAAGTACATTTGGAGAGAACCTTTCTGAGCAGAGGCGTTCACCTACCTTTGAGAAGCATGTTAGACATCTTCAGGTGGGGATCACACTCAGTTTTGTAAGGGCATGAGTACAAATTCTACTGTCATTAAACTGAAAAAATGCTGTTGAAACCAGAAGAGTTTGGGAGCTGCCCTTTTCAGGGAAGTTCTGTGCAGTATGAGACTTGCCAAAAACTAATGGATTGTTTGCAGGAAATTGGAAGTTAAAGTGCATGAGTCAGTCTACTTCAAGGCTGAACAGTTTCCACTGAACTTAAATAATGAATGCCAAAACCTAGAGACAGTACAAGCAGCTGCAGTGGTTTTCTTCAGTTGTTTTGTCCAGGCACTGTAAGGGATTTTATGTTTAGCAGAGTCCTCCTTGTCTTTTAGTTCTTCAGGCTTTAAAAGTGTTACATGCATTGTTGTTACTGACATGGAAACCTTTGCACAAGTAGCAGCAACCCAAGCATTTTTATTTTTGCTTCAAAGCAGTTACTACAGAGTATGGACTAGAATGTGCAGTTTCAGGGATTCCATCTGCAGGAAACAACTACCATTACTACTTTTGTAATGACAACCAGAAAAGGAGAGGATCATTTTTTTCCTTCAGAAGTGATACTTGTTAGCTTCACACTTCTCAAAATATTCAGGCCCTTTACTTCCTGGTGTGTACAAGGATTTCAATAGACCTAATGAAATATATCAAACATTAGATGAAAGAAAGAGTCATTCTCAATAATTTTGATTCGTGACAGATCTTATGCCCAGAGCATATTTGTTCAATAGACTACTTTTTTTTTTACCTGGATACTAAATGAATCTAACTCTTTGTAGGAGTGCAAGAAGGGAATGAGGTGTTTGTATATATGCATGTGGCTTAGATTTCTTTAATTTGAATTAGTTATTTGATGTCTGTGCGTGTAGAGAGTAGTTGAGGGTATGCATGGCTGAGCAGATTCTTTGTCCTGTTCTGTGCTCCTGTCCTCCAGTTCTCTCAGTATTTGAACCTTCTGAGCATTTCTGAGTTGGAGTATGTCTGAGTGCACCAGAGCTTTGGGACTTTGGGTCTCATCCTGATGCGAGAAGCTCCATAAGCACCTTTGTGGCCCAGAACTGGGCACAGCACTGCAGGTGTGAAAATGCAGGTGCAAAGCATTCCTGTGTCATAGTTTTCCACCATGCACAGCATCCATGCAGCTCTTCAGCTGTGGTGTGGACAAGAGTGTGGGCATAAGGTTTTAAGAAAATCTGAATATTTTGCTATATGAAATTCATATGAAATTGGCCAAATGCTTCTTGGTGAGATTTAGTCTGAGGAAGCTTAACATTATTTAGAAAATAAATAATGTTATTATTTAACTACTGTTAATATTATTATTTAAAAACATAAATAATATAATGTTATTGTTTAACAATTAACTACTTTTTCAAATAGAGAACAGTCCTGAATCAGGAGGAAAAAGTTATTTTGGTTTTGTTTTCTTACCTTTCTCAATTAGATGGAAACATGGCTGAGGTTTTCAAAGGCAGCTGTAGACTTTCGTTGTGCTGAGTCAATTTAGCATTCTGTTACCAAGTCTAGAAAGGTGCCCACCTAGAGGTGCCTCATAAATTATGGCTCCAGACTTAGCTGTGTTAATTTGCATGCATGTAATTCCTTTCACCCCTCAGTTTTGATCTGAAGCTCTTCCCTGGCATAATTTACCATAAGGCCATGTGGATATTTGCAGAAGAGCTGATGATCATCTGGGAGTAAGATTTATCAACAAGTTTGGATCAAGGTGCAATCGCCCCTTTCAAAAGCAGTGGCCATGCCACAGGTTTCTGCATTAGTTTGGGATATTTAATTATTGTATGCCTCAGTTTCCAGATGTGTGAAGTGGTGCAGTGGTGGGGATTAAATTTGGAAGAACCTTTGAGCTTGCTCGATGAAAAGTGTTAAGGGTTATTAAGTGTGAATGTGGTGAAAGGTTTAGCAGACAGGTGTGGATTAAAGAAATGGTTTGAAATCCAGTAATTTAGTTCTAGGTTTAATTGAAAGTTGTAATCCCAGCAATTGGTGCCAGTGTCTTCTAGGATTTGAATCCAACGCAGTGGAGCGTGTAATTTAAGGCTTTACAGAACAGCATTAGTGCTTATATGTTTATCACTCAGCACGTGTTAGCATTATTCCTGTGGAATGCTCTTAATTAAAATCCAGGAGCTGCTTACAGTGCATTTGATGCTCACTATCCTGAGCACTCAGTCGAGTTAGCAAGAAAATAAATTTAAAGGAATGATTTTTCTCCGAGCTACAATGTAATTGGCAGACCCTTTTGTAACTGGTATTGTCATGAACGCACGGGAGATTTCGGCAGCAGATTCCGTGTTGGTCAAATGACTTCTGTTTTCATTTTTCAAATCCTAATATTAGTTTAAGTAGGAGGAAAGGGGCTTTCAGTTGGTACAGCAGAAAACAGGATGCTTTTGCAGCAAAGTAGCCATTAGGGCATGCCTAGATTACACACTGTACTCTAACATCTCATGCTTCAAAGCCGATTGGTTTTGGAAGCGTTGCACCCAGAGGATCTCTTGATAAATGGGCGAAGTCTGTTGCTCTGTTTTTGAAGGGAAGGAACATGCACCAAAAAAAGTGTTTTGTAACATAGTATTGCTTCTTTCTGAAATTTTGCATTGTTTTTTGGCACCTGATGCTCGACAGATAGGGTTAATTGTTTCAGTGTGAGCAACCAAAGTTTTAAACATGAATTCTAACTTTTTGACCCCATTAATCATAAAACCGCCTGATCTTGCTTACTGTATCATTGCTTTTTTTTTAATTGATGAGTCATGAGGATATATTAAATACAATTTCTTTAAAAATAATTTTTAAAAGTCCTTCTTGCATCTTAAAATGATATTTTAAGCCAAGAATTAAGCATATGTATGTCAGTACATATTGCAGTGGGCTTATGATATAATAGCTTCAATGAAAATTAGATCTAAATTAGAGTAGACTTTGAAAAAGTGTTGTGGGCACATGTTTTTGGGAGTGGCTGGAAGAACTTACTGTAGGGGAAGATTCAGCCCTGTGTGTGCTCTACCTAGAAACCAGATAGTCTGATGTTTCTAGTTAAAGCAAGATGCAGAATTTAAATCAAGGAACCGCTGAATATGAAAATTAATTTTTGTGTTTACACAAAAAGAAAAAATCCAACTATGGTCTAATTCATTTTCTCTGCTTTCCTTTCCAAAAATATGTTTAGAAATTAAATAAAAAGCATTGAAGTATTTCAACAACCAGTTGGTTGTGGGTTTTTTGGTTTTGTTTTGGATGTTTTTATTGTTTTGTTTTGTTTTGTTTTTTATAATGTCATTAAAACTTCTTTGGAGGATAACAACCCTCTGGAGGACCAAAGCCCTGCCCTGTTACATTCAGTGCTTATGGGGCTTTTTAACCCGCTCTGTGCACAGAGAAGTCACAGAACTGAGAAATCACAGAGCTGAGCGAAAACTGAACAAAGACCCATGACAAAATCTAATTCTTTCTGTGGCTCAGTTGAAAAACAAGCGTGTTTTGAAGCCTGTGGCCTTTAAGAAGCTAAGAACATTTAACTCCTGTGTATCTGTGTCTGTTGTGCTGTAAGCCACGAGCTTGCAGAGCTTCACGGAGCTGAGGTGAAGCCCGGCACTGCTGCCCAGGTCCCCTGGGCACGGCAGCCTGGGGAAACTGAGGCACACAGCCGTGCTCTGGCCTCTGCAGGACGGGGTACAGGCAGCTCCAGTGCATGCCCGGCTCTCTGGACTTTGGGGATCGCTCTGAACACTTTGTGTTCTGTTCCCTGCTGGCTCACCCTCTTCCAGGTTATTTTGTTCCTACGCTGCTTTCATGTTTTTCTCGCGGGGACTTGTTAATTTATCTGCAGATAAATTGTGTGTACAATTAGCAAAAGCCTTCTTTGGTCTCATTCACCCTTATCCCTCCTCCCTATTTTCCTCTAATTCCTGGTGACCCTTCTTTGACTTTTATTACCTTTTAAGAAGTGGCAGAATCAGGCCATTAAGTTGAAGTGAATTATGAAATACTTAACCCTCTTGTCTCCCCCCAGAAATGCTAACCCCACACGTATCAGTTACGCACAGAGGACTTTTTTTATAGAAAATTTGACGTCTGAGCATTTGTGTAGCCTGGATTGCAACATACATAAAATACAAAAAGCATAAAACCAGGAACTGAATTTTCTCCCTGTCTGAATCCCTCATGTCTCCAGGACTGCTACTTTTACCATTTTAAAAATGAATTTTGGATTAAAAAAAAAAATACACTGCGGGGTTCCACACTTTATTCAAGGAGTTAAAAGTCTGGAGCTGTGCTTGATGAGCCAGATGGTCTTCAACAGTAACATTGTTCATATTGTTTAGATTATCCTGTTTCAAGTACAGTGCCTCGTTTACCTTTTATGGAAGAAAGTGTGGAAAATTGACCACAGATGTAAGTAACCAAGAATGATGGCTGAGGCAATTCTTACCAGGCCTCCCTCTCTAACACGCCTGATCCTGCAGATAAAAATAAATAGAGAAATGTGAGGCAGCATGAGAAATATCTAGTGTTACCTATTTAAGTGTTTAATTTGAGCTCTGCGAGCTACTAAAGTCTTTATTTTCTTAGACTGAGATTTCTTCATATTGAACTGGTTTCAGTCTTTTGGTGTAGGCAGCTTGGATGTAGATTTTTATCCAGGTACTAAATAGCACACCATTATATATATTTTTCCATCCTGGTTGAAAAAAAAAAAAAAACGGTGTGGGAAGAAGCCAACTACGCTGACCTCAAACACAGTTTATGGTCCAAAAATCTTCATGAGAAGATTGGTACCCATTTTGTGCTGTAATGAGAGAGCACAAACTCCCCATTAATATTGATTTGATTGGTATCAGAAGCAAAGGCTGCACCAAATTAATTAGTGGTAGCTCATTGTTACTCCTGATAATGGGCTGTTGAATTAGTGAAGCATCTTACAAGTCAGTTTCAGATTGAAATAAACTTTTTTAGACAGGTATCTCTTTTGTGCAGTATCTGGAATTGGAAGGCTCAGCAGAACAAAGGGAAAATGCTGCAAACGAAAGCAATAAACCCCTGTTTTATAAAGTCCTTTTGTCTCCTATCACTTTTCTTTCTCTCCCTCATTTCCTTCCTCTTATTAGGAGCTGCTGTCAAAGTGCATTTACTTATGGCAAGTGGTTCCCTTCGGAGCCCCTGAGCTGATGCTGCTGCATTTGCATGCAGGTGCTGCAGTGCTGGGGCACAGCTCTGGCCTGGGAGCTGTAATGATATAAACCCACAGGTTTGCTGTGCCAGAGCCCAGGCACTGAGAATTTCCTGTTTGCCCTTCAGCACGGCTTGGCTGCCTCATGCTCTTTCACAAGGTGGTAGATTCCTCTTGACTATTAAAGGCAACATCTTCCCTTTCTTGCACTAAGCCTTGATTGATCCAGGAAATATTTTCTTTTGCCTGTGCAGTGCTTTTGAATTTGGTTCTGCTTGCACTGGTTTCTTGAAGCATAGACTATCAGATTCTCTTCCTAATATTGTTTAAAGACTTTTCAGAAACTGACAGGAAGAAATGTTTTACAGGGAACAGAGAAAGCTGGAGATTGTGGTGAGAAATACTCAATCGAGAATGTAAAGAAGAATCACTATTTAACTCTGGAAACAGGTTTCTAAGGCAAAGTTCAGTCAATCTAAGGTGCCACTAAGTGGGACAAGAGAGCGTCAGTAATAATTTTCATATTTTTAATACCTGCATTCAAAATATGATCAATTAGATTGGCAGCATGGGGCACTGTTTTTCATCATTTACCTATCTGGTTCTGCTCCCTGCGGGGTCTGGGGAACAAGATCCCTTGGACATAACAGCTCTGGCTCTAAGCCTGCAGCTGTAGGGTGGGGAAGGGGGAAGCTGTGGGGTGGAAGTGGCAGGAGCAGCACCAGAGTGGGAGATTGGAAAGGTGATAACAAACACGGGCCTTGGAAGGGGAGATGGACAAGGTGAGAGCAGCGTTGAGGAGGTGACCAGCTTGAATCAGGACAGTGGGTGAGAGGAGAGTGATGTGGGTGAGAGTGATGTGTGCAGGGGGCTGCTGCTGAAGGGCACTGAGCCTGTGCTTGGGAGCCAGCAGCCCCTGTTCTGTTCCAAGGCTGCATGCAAATTCTCTTTCTTTTTTTTTGCTTTGTGTCTGTTCTCATATTCACGAAATAGTGATAATGGCCATTGTCTGCATCAAAGTGGTATCAGGAGGCTTAAAGTGCCATTGTAGTTCTGAAACAGCAGAGATGTGTTGACCTTCCTTTGTGCCCACAGTTGATAAATGCTTACCTCAGTGACAAATTAAGGGTTTGCTTTCTTCTTCCTGAGCAACCACAGCTATGAAAAGGGTTTGGACACCATCCTGTACTACAGCAGACTTGTTAGCTTAATTGCAATCGGGCTGCACAAGTAACAAAGGGCAGGATTCGCCTGACATGCCCTGTAGTACTAATGAAAATGGAAACATTTGAAGAAAAACAGAAGCTTTCAGGTCCTGGGTTAGGATTAACTTGTTCACTGATGTAACATTTTGCAGCTGACTTCTAAAACTGATCCAGATCTGTCAGGTCAACTTTTGTGCTTGAGCTGATCATTCAGAAGGGAAGCTTCACCTGTGTTTTAACTCATTCAGACTTGAAATTATTTGAAAGATCAACTGAAGTCTGAATGTTACAGAAAATTGTTTTAAAGCAAGGCTTCCCAGGGATGAACACAGATTTCCATCTAAATAAAGCTGCCAACACATGATTCACAAGATCCCAGAGATTTTCCATTAGATAAAGCAGAATTATTGATCTCTGTTAGTACTCTAGAGAGATGAGATGAAAAAAGTTTTCATTGTCTGGGCAGGACGAGTCCAAGAGAGCAAAGAGGATAAACACCAGTGTCACACAAACTCCCCAGACTCTGATGAGTGAGACACTTTGCTTTTGCTGTCATAAAATTTCCTACAGAGGCAAGTGCTGAAGGCACAGAGCTGCAAAGAATATCTGTGGAGATAGAATTTTACACCATTATTCAATGAAGGGACTCTGTTAAATTTTACAGGGATGAGGCAAAGAGTGCTTAATCAGTGCCAGCTCACCCATACAGCCATTCAGAGTTGCTCCCTACATGGGAAAGTCACATATCCATGGCTAGAGCTGCACTGTGGTTCTCATGGGCCTGAATCACAAGGGAAGCAAATTATCCCTTTTGGGGCAGTGAGACCCTCCTCCTAACCTTGCAAGTATTGTGGTAAAGGTCAAATAGGCCATAGAAAACACAGGTTTGTGGTTGCAAAAGTCCAACTAATCATGCTTAGAGAAACTGAGAAGTCAGTTCTTTTGCTAGGTCTCTCAAAGCTTGAAGAGAGCTTGTTGCTCATGTATAAAGGTAAGTCTCATGGAGCAAAGCTGTGCTGCAGAGGGTCTGTGAATACAGAGAGTGGTTTCTCAGCAGGAGACGAGCCCAAAGCTCCAAAAAGCATCACTTGATTTGTAGATCAGACTAAAGCCTTCTAATGAACAGCCCTCTACAAATATTACATTTTTAAGTGGTGTACCCTATTACTCCTCGTTTCTGACAGATATGCCAGGAATTTCCTCTTTAACAAACAATGCCTGTCTTGGTAGAAGCTGGTTTCCATGACTAAAACTATGATGAGAGCATCAGCCTAGTATGGTTCCAGGAATAACCTACACATTTAGCTCTACTCTGCCAAGAGACTGGTTATTGAGATGAATGGTTTTGGTTAATGTGCACCACGAAGTAGGAAAAAAAAAAAAAAAAAAGATGCCCATATATTTGAGATAGATAATTATCAAGAAATTGTGTATAAAGGAAAATAATGTATGGTAAGGGAACAGAAATATAAGCCTTGAACTTCCTATCCTGAACATATAAATCACTGCAAGTTTTAAAGCACTTGCATGACTCATATGCCGAGGTCATAGACCAAATTTGCTGATGGAGGCAGGATGAAACAAATTCGGCTGCATTTTTATGATATTTTTCCTGCTGCTCTTAGCTTTTTTATTTACCCAAAGTAATATAATTTTCCAGAGAAGTGTAACAGATCCAACATATGGAACTTCTATCCAGTGTAGTGCTTAGGTGCAGAACTGAATGGGAACAGCGGTGTGTCAATAAATAGCTTACTGCATGTCAGGCAAAGTAGTCTCTCAGGAACCATATTGCCAGCTTGGCAGGATTCTGGAAACGGAATCTCCTGTGGAATTGGGGCAGTAATGCAGTCCCTGAATAGGGCCCAGGCCTAGAGGAAATCCAACTCCAGTAACATGAACGCTAAATGGAAGGCAGAGGGAGAGTAACAAGAAAGAGGCACTTGTTAATGTGCAGGTCTATAAATCAAGGGGTTTTTCCTCTTGCTCTAGCACAAACTTTGAGCCAGTTTAGTGCATCCCTGAAAGTCAGTACGCTGTACTTTTTCCACTTGAGAAATACTGACATAACACTGAGTAAACTATTTGGTAATTGATTGTGTTGCCTATTGCTGAGTAACATTTTTGTGCCACAAGAGAAATCTGTAGGAGTTATGATCTAGGTCTCATCTGCGTTCTGGATTTATGCTGCCGAGGTTCTGTTGACTTTGAGGTTGTTTCTGTATTTTCAGCAGCATTGCTGATGTTTGGGTTTTGGACCAACATAGCTTAGAAAATGAGAGGAGAGTTATTCCTGCGTTCAGTTTAAAATGTCAGCACATAGCAAGTCAAGAAGTCTGGCTCCAGGTGAAGGTTTTAAACCTGAGTGTGTCTTGATTTAATGGCAGGGAGCGAGGCTGGCCTGTGAGGAGAGAGGTTGTATTATGGAGCATTCCAAATGATCCAATTTTGTGTGCATGTATGGTTGTAGTAAAGATTTTGTTTATGAAATGAGGCATAAAAAAGTGTGTGTATTTATAGGTATAACATAATTCTCTTTCTCCTGTGGGCCTGCTTGTGTTGCGTAACACTTGGACTTTGCAAGGTGCATTGCAAATAATAATAACATTCTGGGAGAGCAGGAATTCCTCACATTCTTGTCAACGTATTTTTTGCCATGTGCCAGTTATATTATAGATGAACTGTGTCATGTCAGTCGGATTTTATTTTTCAAGAGTCTAATTTCCTTGCATTTGCTACCTAGATCGAGTTGGGATTGCCCCTTTTAAATTACTTTTGTGAGCATTCACGTGTGTTATTTGGGAAGGACATGGTTTGATAATTTGCCTGTATAAAAGCATAACTCTGGACTAG